>JABUQX010009102.1:35000-62500 GCA_015478945.1 Trachelipus rathkii
ACGTTGGAGGAAAATTTGGTTGGTTTGTATTTATATTTTTCATGAGTAACTTTAACTTCTTGTCTTGCAAGAGAATATTGTTAAGGAAGTGGTCGATTTTAAATTCACCATCCATTGTGTTAAGATTATGAGGATTTGTATTAAAAATAATAAAACTTTCTGTTAGTTTTCGTTTAAAGGTGTTGTTATTTTTTTGAATAATGTTGTGGTTATTTGTATTGATGTTATGATTTCTAAGAGTTCTATGTTTTACGAGAGGTGAGTCTTTATTATCTTTTTGTAAATCCCGTTTATGTTGATATAATCTGCGTTTTAAATCGACTATTTCCCCAATATACAACTGGTTACAGTCTCAGCACTCAATCTTGTATGTGCATGGTATGGGCATTGATGGAGGTGTGTTTTGAAGGACAGGTTGTTGTAAAAACGATTTCAAATTGGTGATGTTTTTGACAGGTTTTATGTTATTAGGTAGCAACTTTTTGTAATGACCATGGTTATTTGTTGGTATATTGATAAAGTGAGTGGGAGTCGTAGGGGGAGTATTATTATTAACGTTATAAAAAGTTTTTTTAGCCTTGTTAAGAGATTTGAAAAATATTTTCACTGGATAATGTAATGTAGCGATGAAAAGATGTTCTTGATATTGCTAAGTTCTTGGTCTATTTTTGAAGGGCTACAAATTCTAAATGCTCTAATAATATGGGAAGTTAGTACAGAGAACGAATTCAGGGAGAACCAATCAATATATGAGTTTTTGTATATAGATGTGGTGTAAGTTTGGAGGATTTGGTCAACCTCTATAAAAACATCAAGAAAAGGAATTGAGTTATTGACAGGGTATTCAATAGTGAACTTTATAGACGGAATCTTTCCAATGATGTGATCCAAGAGAGTGATGGGGCTAAGATGAGGGGGCAAGGACACAAACACATCATCGACGTACCTTCTCCAAAAAATTGGTAATAAGATAAACACTACGTCTCACGGGCAGAGCCCTAATCTAGGAGGGAGTGTACTTATTTAACGTCCGTGCAGGATGAATCCAAGCCCAAGGAAAGAAGAGCTCACATTCTTCCACCCGACCAGTTGCCAACCTGGGACCCTCGCTCTGTTTGGTGAGTGCTCTACCAGTGAGCTTTAAATATATATATATATATATATATATAACAACTATATATAATATATATATATAACTATCTTATAACTCTTATATATATATATATATATATATATATATACTGCTATATATATACTATATATATATATTTCTACCACTGTTCAGAAATGCTTATGTCAATACGTCCGAACGAAAAGTTTTTTGCTCATAATTCCTTGAGGAGAAAACAAATTTACAAGTGATAAATAAAAGGGAAGAAAAGTTATTGCAGGAAATAACAAATGATGAGGAGTTAAGATGACAAGGAAAGGATACAAAATTTTGGTGTTCGTTGAATTGTAAGAAAGCTTGTTTGCAACAATTACTTATATATATATATATATATATATATATATATATATATATATATATATATATATATATATATATATATATATATATATATATATATATATATATATATATATATATATATATATATATTTCTATATATATATATATATATGTAATATACTATATCTTTCTCTTTGCTATGCTAGCACCAACAATATATATGTATAATATATAATAATATATATAACTTCTTCTTCTTATAGCTGTAGCACCAATATGTATATGTATGTATATATATAAATAACTAATATATACTATATTTATAATATATAATAATAATATATATATATATGTAATAATAATAATAATATAATAACAATAATGTAATATAATAACTATATGTATATGTATGTAGCCAATAATAACCAGCAGCAGCACCAACCAATAGTAATAACATGTTTGTAATATTATATATAATATATATGTATATGTATATGTATATATATATATATACTATACTCAACTCAATAATAACCAACAATAATAACCAATATACCTGCTATGCTCTTAAATGTATATGTGTATAATAGCCTATGTATATAACTATATATATATATATATATATATATATATATATATATATATATATATATATATATATATATATATATAGTGAGTGAGATAGTGTTTTATTTTTTTTTCTTTTTTTTTTCCTCCTCTTGCAGTTCGAAGTATTTTGATAGCTCTTCGTAACGGCTTCGATTTGCAATGAAGAACCTAAATAAACAGTTACTATAAGTATTTACTTTCGTTATTTGAAGCCACCTCTTTCACATCAAAGGAAGCTGTGTGTTACGTTGGGTACTCAAGACTGAAGAACCAATTAATAATATCGCTAAATCCTTAAAATAATTATCTTTATATATATATTGGAAGAGTTAAAACAATTATATATTTTGGCTAATTTATTCAAATTACATTCGGAATATTTTCAAGAAATTGGTTGCAGTGCTTACAAGTAAAAGAATGAATTTTTACAATGAAATGTGATACATAAACTTGTTCAATCGGGATTTGAGAAAGAAAGTTCATCAAAAATGAAATGAATCAAAAACACGGGAAAATTAAAAAGAAAAAGAAGCTTATACTAGCTTATTTTATGTAAAATTGAAAATGGAGATTGGTATCTTGATATTTATAGTCTTGTTTAGGAAGACATTGAATTATATTCTGCTAAACAATTTTGTATTTCATTGCTCTACACTGAATTGTAAATTAATGCATTAAATATATTGCAAAATGACAAAGAAAAAGTGATGGTGTATTGCGTGTAACGTTCTTATGTTGCAAACTGATGATATATAGTGTTCAATACTTCAGTAGTTAAGCAATTTTCTACGGTATGTAATAACAGAACGTTACACGCAATACAACTTTGTAGTGACATTTTGCCATATATGCAAGTTATGCATTAATTTTGTCCGGGTGTTTATTATATATATAAAAAAAAAAATTTTTAAAGGAAAAAAAAATATAGACTTTCTTACTTGAATTTGTAATATGTTTCAACAATTTTTGTAAAAAAGATTTACACCTGCTTTCGTTTCTATAATTTCTTGTTTTCTACAAATAATATTCGAACTTAGTTGGAGTCGCCTATCTTGCACATTTTTAAACTATAATATCCCATTACGCCAAGGGTTCTACAATTATTATATATATATACAATAATATACTAACTATATAAAGAAATATAAATAGATAAATATAACACGTATTAATACTATACTATATATGAAATATAATAATAAAAATAATAATAATAATAATAATAAAAAAAGAAAAACGCCAATAAAAATATAAAGAAAAACACTTATGTCGAATAAAATAATACACCGAAAAATAACATGCAGCAACACCAAGTTAGAGCAAAAGAAGGTACTAAACCACTAAAAACCATTTTCAATTTTTGAATCATCCAAACAATTTTTCCTTTATATGGTAAATAAAGGACATAAAAATAAACAGATTTAAGTAATTTCATTCATGAAGATCGAAATATTAGAACCATTGTTTTTTATATGATTCAGTAAGCAAATTTAGGCTAATTGAAAATCTCTACGGGAGTTTTCAAATGTAACATTGTCATTAACATGCTTTAACCAAATTATTTTTGCATGAAACTTGCAGTGCAAATGTATTAAGATGTATATTTTACAAAAATGAAGCCAGATTTCACATTTCAAATGTGAGGTGGTGTCTATTTGAAAAAGTCAAATAACTCCAATAATAGTTAACAGAATGAAATTTTATTTAATGTGGAGAAAAATGAATGAAAGACAAATGTCTGGAGCAAATTTCAAACAATTTCATCAATTAATAATGGAGTTTTTTCACCAGCTGTATTATGATCAATTTTAAGATATATAAAATAGAATATAAATGCATTCCAATCGCATTTTTATATTTAGCAGCATTATTTGTATGTTCTCAACAAACTACCAAACTAATTTTGCATTCTATATGCAATTTATTTTTATAAGGAAATCCATTTACATAAAAAGACAAATACGATCTGCTTAGCCTGACACAATTGCCATTGAAACAAACGTTACCCACATTCATTGCTACTATTAACGTCAAATTATCTGGGTGCCTGTTAAAACAACAGCGACACTTTTGCAAATCATCCGCTTGCAACTGCCCGGTTTCTGTATTAGCGGCGATCTCGCCCTTTATACTATTCCCCTCACTGATTAAACATCCATCACATACTTCATCATCTTCTTGTTAACCAACATAAAATCAATCATAATTTTCACTTCTATACCATCTCTACCTACTCCGTCTCTAGTATATTCTTGTTGAAGAAAAATACTTACACACATACCTCTCTCCTGGCACCATAAATCAATTCACCTCCACCATCTCATTTCTCCCTGTCACCCAAAAGCCTCAAGTTATACAATTCCTTTTTTGATCACACCAAACCAACCATTTAGCTCACCCAACACAATCAATCTGAAGCTCCTATTCACCCCATCCTACAAGCATCATTCAAGATATATCCCCAGAAAACGCACTCTCCTTGGCGTCACCACACCTCCGACCATTATGTCATAGTTTTCGCCAGTTGACCACTGGCAGCCTTTTCGAATCGAAGAAATAGAAGATATTGCTTCAAACTGATATAATTCTATATATGACTTAGGACGATATCCTGTGTAATTTTTCAAGTCTGTTTACAGTTTTATATAGATGGGTGTCACCCCGAGGGTGGACACCCATAATGCGGCTACGCCCTCTTGGCTTATTCTGACCAAGGCGGTCGTTAGGCCTTAACGAGGTGAAGCGGCAGACGAGCCACTTACGGTCAAACAGAACCGCGAAGCCTGTCTGACCGACAACACAGACCGAGCGCGCGTACGCATACACATACACACATTATATTAATTACTTACATCGAAGATTCGATTTCTGAAGGAAATCGAATCGGAGCGAAATAAACCATTCCTGCAAGGAATTCTTTTTTACGCACTCCGACCTTTGGATTCCACCGAGGTTTCTTTCGCATCCGTCTGAGTTATATATCTACCTGTAGATTCAAACGTATCGTTTCAAACTTGTATATTTCTATATAAGCAGACTGATCACAGAATGAGTTTTGGTGACCGCTAGGTCACCCCTAAGGTCATCCCCCTTAAGCTCCAAGCACAATCTATTCTGAAAACCAGTTAGCTTAAACGTATCGGAAATAACAATTTGGAAGGAGACATATGATACGCAATCCCGAGAACGAGATACGTTCTCTGCATCCTCCTGAAGGGGACGCTACCCATTAAACATATTTAAAATGAATCGTAGAAAGACTGAAACTTGGAGGCTAGGTTGAGAGGTCCGAGTCGGGAAGACCGGACGACGATTTGGCATTGCGGATTCGAAGACGGACTCGGATTCTCGATGTTCGGATTTCCGGATTCAGACCCCACGAGGGGGGTCCCGAAATTGGAAAAAAAACAGAAGAAAGCATGGAATGCAAAACAGAGAGAAGAAGAAGAAGCAAGAAGAAGCAAGAAAGAAGAAGAAGAAGAATTGAGGAAGAATGAAAAGAATAGGAATAAAATATCCAGGACCCCCCCAGAGGGGGAATCCCAGTTGAAAAAAAAAAAAAAAAGAAGAAGAAATGCAGGAAATGCAAAAGAGGTCAAGTTTGCACAAAGATGTTGTAGTTTACCAAAAGGAAGAAGGAGAACGAATTGAGGAATGATAAGCAAGACCAATAGAGAATGAGGAGGAATTCAGAGTTGATAGTGGCACGGCTGCCTGAGCACTGCTTGCTCCGAGGTTAATAAAACAGTCGTAATAACAACAAGTTAGTGTCTTCTATAATGTATTGTATCTGTATCTTGTCTAAAAAAATAATATTCATTACCACCCAAAAAAAAAAAAATAAATAAATAAATAAATAAAATTCTTATTCTTTTTGTTTATAAAACTTACAAATTTACGTTTTACATACCCTAAAGCAGTAAATCACTAAATCAAGCCACCCCACCTACCCACCCTTCAGTTATCTATTGATCTATTCGACTCTATCCGCTCATGATCTATTGAACTATTTGATCCCTATTGATTAAGGTCATAATTTTTACTAAAATTAACGTTTTAATACCCTAAACAGTAAATTCAGTAAACCAAACCACATCTACCCTCCCTATCCCCTTTTGTCATCTATTGATCTATTATCTATTGATCCATTGAGAGTATGACTGATTGATTAAGCAAACTTTATATTTGTTGTCGTTTTTACATAGCCTAAAGCCAGTAAATCAGTAAATCAAACCATCATCCACTCAAACCTTCCTGTCATGATCTATTTAATCATATATCTATGATCTACTTACTATTATCAATTGATTTAACGTCAAATTTTTCACTAAAATTGTCATGTTCAACCGACCCTAACAAGCAGTAATCATAAATCAAACCAACCACATCACTCATACACCTACCTGTCCAGTTTGCAATCTATGATACTATTGGATCTATTATCTATTGATTCTAATTTGATTAAGGTCAAAGTTTATACTAAAACTTGTCATTTTAACATACCCCTAAAGCGATAAATCAGTATAAATCAAACCACCATCCACTCACCCTCCTGTCCAGTTGTGATCTATTAGATACTACTTGATCTATTTGACTCTATTTGATTCAGCGTCAAAACGTTCTACTAACAATTCCGTCATGTTTACATACCTAAAGCTGTAAAATCAGTAAATCAAACACCATCCAGACAGCAATCCGTGCACCCTCACGACCATCCCCATCTAGGATCTATTGATCTATTGATCAAGTCACATTTCGATTATCATTCTTGAATGTAAAACATAACATAATAATCAAGTTCTTCTATAACAAACATTCAACTCAATATATGTTACTGTAACAAATTTTCACATTAAACAAATGATTGAGATCATCTGAAATATGAATATAACCCACAACGACAACACTAGCCCACACCTAACAGAATAAAACTGAACGTACCAAAGTTCCACACGAACCACAGTTAAAATATAAACTAACAATACATCCCACAACAACTTATTCCACACTCGTCAAGCAGTCTCTAACAAAACAAGTTAATTTTACATAAACATGGTAATATTAAACAAAAATCTACCATAACCGTGTGTAATTAACACCAACGAATATAAGCCAACGTAACAAAGTTTTCACATAATAAAACGCAACATAGGCATCATCCGAACTAAGGAAGGAAAGCAAAAATGAGAATGAAAACATACTTAAGAAGAATAAATAGGAAGAAAACAAAGTTTCACACTTCACACCAGTAAAGCCAAAACTTAACATGTATGCAAAACATAATCCATTCATACCTTATCAACCATATCTCCAACATAACCGTGTTAACGGTACACTTAACAGGTAATAAGTTAAACTAAATATCTCAATTCACAACATTGCGTTAAATCATCATACACTACCCAGCGAAAGTAGCTACATATAAAGTTCCACATTAATAAAACCTAACATATCGCTAACCACATATGGAATACTAGAAATAAATAATGCCCCAAGACAAACAAAACAACTATTAACAGAAAAGCAGTCAACATAACAAAGTTCCACACTTAACACCAGTAAAGTAAACAGCAATGCATATAAAACGTAACCTATCTTACATCTCTTTTACCAAGCAAACTTCTAACAATTAACGTTAACTTACACTAACCACACTAATATTCAGCAAAATGTATCATCATCTTGTCCGATTATCATACGATCAACAAATATAGCTAACATAGCAATGATTTCCCATTAATAAAAGCAACATCAGCAATCATATGACTAGGAAAATAATGACAAAACGACAAAACCAACACAACTTACACACAAATAAACTATTGACATTAACAAAGTTCCAGACTTAACACGTAAGTAAACTAACCTTTACAACAAAACGTAAACCTATTATACTTTTTCACAACATATCGCTAACATCGATTAACGTTAATCTACCCATTGACACAGTATACACTTTCATCAAAAAATGTCTAAACCTACCTAACTCATGATACCTACACGAGTAAAGACGATTACCAATTAAGAGTTTTAGACTTCCTTTTTAGACTCCGCCTCCTTTCAGAAAATACCAACTCTAAACATGAAAAATGATTTGAGCTTTAACCCATGCGCATAAAGTTGTGCAAACTTTATTATATTTGACCCTCCTGGCAGGAAATATACTAGCAATTAAGCAGCCTTCGCATCTGGTTGACGATTTACATATAAAATGACATCTCTCTGGGAATAACGAAACTCCTCGTGAGATACTCAACAAACAGCGTAGAGATCGGAATGTCACTCGTCATCAACACTGAAAAAAACTAGCCTACTGAAAGAAAATAGTTATAAACATCCCTTAAATGTATTTGACATTCTTCTTTCTAACCGACATCAGAAGGAAAAGTAAAACACAAGCAAACGACGGTCACGAATGGAAACCCATTATAGTTCAAAAGCGTATCACTATGTTTCGTTCGAACAACAAACAACAACAAACAATACATAGTACAAATAATGTTCTTTATATACTTACCAACGTATATATGCTAACCGTAACATTGTTTTTCACATTAATCAATAGCTAACATAGCAATACCAAAACTCAATAAATAACTGACAACGACGAATCTAACCCAACTTAGCATGAAAAACTGTTAACAGTAACAAAGTTCCACACTTAACACCTGAAAGTAACGACATGCATACATAAACTAACCTATCCATACTTTACCAAACTAGCTCAACATTATAAACCGTTAATTTATACCATTCGACACATAATATTTACACAAGATTGATCTCTATAACCTTGTTTAATTTCATACAGAGCAGCGGGAAAGTATTGTAACGTAACAAAGTTCACCATATAATAAAGTGCTACACATAACATAACTAAAACTAACGATAGTGATGTACAACGACAACCTAACACCCTTTAACGTGCGGAATTCAAACACTACATAACAACTTCAAGCACGTAAACAGCAGAAAGTACTAACACATCGCAAACGTAACCTATTCAACTTTCAAGCATATTCTCTAACATATAATATTGCTAATTTTGACAATTAACATCCTAAATATTCTAACAAAAAGTTTAGCCATAAACCGTCCTATCATCATTACTGACCACAGAATATAGTGCTGCGTAACAGATCGTCATTTCACATATCAACATTCGTATAACATTTAACAAAAAAATTATCATAACCTCATCTCAAAATTTCATAATCCCCAGCGAATAATTGCAAACATACAAAGTTTTATACCCAAACATAACAAAAAAATAAAAATTTTATCCTAAACAACATAAAAAATAATCTTTGATAAAATATCAACAGTAAAAACGTATTAATGTTACTGATTAAAGCATACTATCGATAAATCAGTAATCAAACCCCTCCCTCCGTGCAGTCCCCTACCCCGTCCCCACCACCTGTATCCATCTAGCTATTGATTTCAACAGTCACTTAGTCTTCTGCTATCATTTTGGACAACATAACATAAAAATATCTTCTTTATATACTAATCTACGAATATATGCTAAACCAACAAAGTTTTAGCATCAAAAGCTAACATATTATAACCGCAACTAGGGAATTAAGTACAAATGCAAACCTACATACAATCGCGATGAATACATCAAGGCTTCAACATCCCTCTGAAAATTCCTATACTCGATCAAGGTAAAGTTAATCTAACATGTCATAACAATACTCGATATGTTCCCACTTCGAGCGATATTCAGCAACAGAGCAGTATTATCTAACAAAAATCAAAATCCCTTAACAAAGGACCAATCTATCAAAGATGCCACCATAATGAACTATGAACACTATCTACATCAAAGTGTCACTCGTTTCGAGAATAACATCATTTGACCTATGAATAAACGTAGCCATTAGCAAAAGTCTAGGCAAAACCTAACCATATTCAAACAAAACTAACTAGGCTTCACTGTTCTCTAACACGAATCATCGTCCAGTATACACAGTATATATCTACAAAAAACTCACATCTCTAACAAATCCACGTGGATTATTCTCCACATTAGCATAGCTCAATATTTAACACTAACGTATCTTAACTTACCGAATAAACAGTTTCATTAAACCAAAGCAGTACTAACAGCAAACACATTACCTTCCGAGAGAAAAACCCCACCACGGCCGCCGATTTAGCGCCCGCATGAAATAGGTCGTGTATTCCTAGCGAGGGCGGGATCACCCCGAATAGGGGTGTAAGTCGGCTGGTTTAGGCTCAGCCCAAAGGCTGAGCCTTAACCCCTCTTCGAGGTAAGCCCTGCTCACCCACCACCCTTTCGGGATTTAGATCCCCCTCGGCAGATCACACCTTTACTCAAGGGCGGCACATCCCCCTGTCTTCTTCTCGGAACGAAACGTGATCGCTTAACTATACTCATTGTTACATACAACTGCTTTATTCGGTACAGTTAGATACGTTATGTTAAATATGTACCTATGGCACAATGGAAATACACACTGATTTGTTAAGAGAAATGTATGAGTTTTTGTAAGATAATACTGGTAACTGACGATATCGTGTTAGAAACGTAGCCCAGGTAAAGTTTTTGTTCGCAATATGTTAGGTTTGCCCTATCGACCTTCTGCTAAGTACGTCTATTCTAAGTAACATGATGTCTATACTCGAACGGTGACACTGTGATTGAAGATATTTCATATCACTAGCATCTACAAAGTGCGTCCAGCATCTTATGATTAAGATCATCCACTTTCGTCTAAGGGATTTTTTAGAGTAATCTACCGGCTCCTTACACCCTCAGTCCTGCTAAGTATGCTCCTGAAGTTGGAACATATCGAGTATTGTAATGACATGTTAACGCTACTTTACCTTGCATCATCTAGGAATTTTCAGGATCGCTTAAGAACGAATCATATTCATACGCGATAGTATGTTAGTTTGCATTCTGACATTATATCCTAGTCCGGCGATTATGATTGTTAGCTTTATTGATGCCTAAAACACTTTGCTTGTTACAGCACTCATATTTCAATTAGATAGTATAAAATAACGATATCTTTAATGTCCCTATGTTTGTCCAAAATGTACAGAAATTATGACTTGAATCTAATTAGCTCAAAGGCTATCACATGTGGTCGGGACAAACGTTTAGGGCGACTGCACGGAGATGAGGGGTTTGATTACTGATTTACTGATTACTGCTTTAAAATCACGTAAAATTAAATTAATAGAAATATCTGATATCTTACTCAAGAACTTATTTTTTGTATGTGTATTAAAAAATTTTGTATTTTGTTATGTGTAAAACTCTTGTTATAATGTTCTGCAATATCGCTCGTGATCTACTGATATTTAATGACTGGTTATGAATTAATTTTTTGCTAAATTGTTACGAAGTGATGTAAAACATCTGTTACTCAGCACCTAATTCTTTGTCAGTATTGATGTATTAGACACGTCTATGCTATAACCTGGTGTAAAACCATATTACGATGTATAATGTAAAATACATTCATATTATTGAGATATGCTTTGAAAACTGTTGAACTAGTTACGTTTGCACGATGTGTTAGTTACTTTTATTGCGGTTAAGTGCTGAAGTTTGTTAATGTAGTGGCCATTAATTCGTCACCCGTAAGGCCGCTCTAGTCTGTCGTCTGTACATCACATTCTAGTTCAGGTCTGTATGTTATGTTAGCTTTCATCAATCGTCGGAAACTTTGATCTTACCGTTACCACATACTCCTCGCCTCTGTAGATAATTAAACAAGCTATACTAATAAGACTTCTCTGCGTTAACATATTACTGATTCAACCTGTATCACAATATATAACCTTAATATGTAGAAGCTCTGTTGCGCTAAAAGATGCATCAGTCCTACCGTTTGTATGCAATCGCAGTCACTTCACAGTTAAGGTGAATTGTTAATAATAACAGTCTTATTCATGCTTAACATGTTGGGTTACGCATTCGCGTCTACATATTTCTTTAGTTTTGTAATGCTATGTTAGCATTTATTAATTTAGAAAAACAATTTTTATATTATCATATATTCCTTGGTTAGTATCTAAAAGAACTATGCTTCTTTACATATGTTAATTGTTGTTTGTCGTTGATCGAACGAATAATACTTTACCCTTTGAACTGATATGTTCATTCAGTACGTCGTATTCTTGTTTACTTCTTCGATTGTTGAAAGAAAGAATCTCATTACATTTAAGGACGGCTTACGCACTCGATTTCCATCAGTAAGGATAGCGTTTTATTCAGTGTTGCTGTTAACGATGACATCTCCCCGCATCTCTACCTTCTCTGATAATTCTTCACGAGGTAGTTCGTTAGCCCAACGAAGCTGTCATTCTATATATAAATCGTAATACCCGAAGGCGACTCTTACATTGCTAGTATATCCTGCCAGAGGGTCAAATATTAATAAGTATTGCATCACTTTATGCAATGGTTTAAAGTGCATCAATCCATTCATGTTTAGAGTGGTATCTTTCTGACAAGGAGCGGAGTCTAAAAAAATAAGTCTAAAAACTTACATATTCGTCTCTTACTCGGCTTAGTATCATGAGGTAGCCATTCTATGGACACATTTTTGACTAAATGTTACTGTTGTCAACTCTAAGATTAACTTAATATGTCTAGCGAGATTTATTGTATTGAAAAAACAAATCGCTTAAAATAAGGTTACTTTGTATGTAACGAGCAGCAGCGGCCTTAAAAATCATTTTGAACTGTGTTAATTGTTAACAGCTTATTGTGATGTAAAGCATGTGTTAGGTTGTCGTTGTCCATTATTTCTATTCATATCTATGCCATACGTTATCTTTATTAATGTCGAAAACATGCTCGATTATGTACCATATATTGTGTCAGTCATTGCGATCCATTACCACAGCGTACCTTAAGGATACATGAACTAACATTTTTTCGCCTGAACATAGAGTGCGTGTGTTAGTGATAGATTAACGTTAATATGTTAAGAGTTATGCTTAAAAAAGTAAATTAGTACCGTTTACATACCATATTTGTAAACTCAAAAGGTAATATATTTATATTAAAGTGCATAGTTAACTGCCTTATGATAATTAAGCGACGAGGTTTAACCTTAGCTCTGGCAGTTGAATAATTGCCAAGACAATTAAACTTTGTTTTGTAAATTAAAAGTTCTGATTTTTTTATTGGCAGTTAATATTTTATGCCGGTTAATAGTTAGCTTATTTTTCATTGACAGTTGGTATTTTACCACTTCAGTTAAGGATTACATTATTTTGCATTGGTAGTTGACAGTTAATAATTAAGTTACTTTGCATTGGTAGTTAATAATTAAGTTACTTTGCATTGACAGTTGAGAATTGGTCTGTGCAACCTTGCACTTACTTTGAAATGATTTTTGATTTGACCGTTAATGGTTGCTTCATCTGAGTGGAATTTGATTCATTTAATAAGTGGAACATACCTGACCTAGATGATTGTTAATTTAATTTGAGGTTTATATATTGAAATGTGTTGAATAATATTGTTTATTTTATGAAAAAATATATTTTTTGTATTTTGCTTTGGCTACTTTGCCAGTAGAAAGAATTCTGGCAACATGGCCATATTTTGCTAATGTTTCATAGTCTTGTTTATTATTGTTCAATACAGTAACAGCGTGGAATCTCGATGTTTAAGCACGCATATGTAATATAGGGTTAAGTTTCTAGTAAATATCCATTTTATTCTAGTGTTTCATTATTCATATGTAGGTTGTTACCAGTAGATACGATCTACTTTAACATGGTAGCTGAGAGTAGTTTGTAACAAGCCTAATTTGAATGTGAAACAGAAAATGGAAAGTAGGCCTAGGTCAGCCCTATAATAGAATTAGGAAATAGGCCTAGATAAACCCTATAATAGAATTAAGAAATAGGCCTAGATAAACTCTAAAATAGAATTAGAAAGCCTATTATATAGTTAAATATGGATTTCTCAATGCAGAAAATTGATTCACTACAAGGTAAGGCAAACTGGGAAGATTGGAAGCATCTTATGCAAATAAGGCTAAGTGGTATACCAGATGCAATAGAAGCAATCAATGGTAAATTAGAAAAGCCACAAGAACCCAGTACCACAGCAACAGTTGAAGAGAAAAATGCATACAAAAAGAAATTAGACAAATTCAACAAAACTCAATCAGATGTAATGTTTTTGTTGGTTTCAACCTCAAGCCAAAGTATTAGAAGTCAAATAAGGAATCTTTTGAAGCCAGATGAAGTATGGAAGGAACTTCACAATCTTTTTGCAGGAGTTGAAGAAAACAAAGTTTACGATGTTTGTTCACAGTTTTTTTTCTTACAAATGGAATGAGAAATTAGACATGGCTGGAAATTTATCTTCAATAAGACAGCTCTGGGGTAATCTTCAGGAAGAAATTGTCAAAATTCAAGAGAAGAATGAAGGTACATTGCCAGAGATATTTCTCATATGTAAGATTTTTGAAATTTTGCCAAAGGATTATTCAAATTTCCAAACTACATGGCTCATGATTCATAGTAATAGAAAAGAAAGAAGTATAGATAATTTGGTAACTTGGCTTTGCACAGAAGCAAATAAGTTGGCATCAAAGGTTAAGTCAGAAAATCAAGAAGCGTTAACAATAAAAGGAAACTACAGAGAAATTAGTACCAAAGATAAAATGAAGAAATTTCCTTGTAATTACTGCCATTTAAAAGGTCACTGGATCAAAAATTGTAGAAAATGGATTGCAGATGGTAGACCAGAAAGAAAAATAAAGCCAGAAAGAAATGCAAATTTTGAAAATAAAGAAAATTCAAAAGCTAAAACAGAAGTTAATGCTTTTATGTTAGCGGTAGATGAACAAGTTTTTATTTCCGAAGAAAATGATAGAGAAAATTGGTATTTTGATAATGGCGCTACAAAACATATAACAAATGTGAAAAGTTATTTTAAAACTTTTAATGAATTTGAGCATTCAGTCAAGGTAAAATCAGCAAATGGTCAGGAAGCAAATGTGTTAGGATATGGAACAATTGAAGTAGAATCAGTTGTAGATGGAAAAATATCTCAATTATTTTTGAATGATGTTTGGTATGTTCCTGATATTAAGAAAAATTTATTTTCAGTATTGGCAGCTCATGATAAGCATCCAAATAGTGAATTTATATCTGAACCAAGTGTATGTAGTTTTATGGTAGACAAAAAAGCCTATTTTAATGGCTATCGTAAACTAAAGGAAGGGCTATTCAAAGTTGCAATGAAAGCTAAAATCTCCCATATACCAGAAATAAATGCACTTGAAGAAAAGGATCTATTACAGTTATATCATGAAAGAATGGGACATCAGGATAGAAGACACATAAGAAATCTGATCAAAAGAGAACTAAATATTGAAACTCACCTTGATAACAGAAATTGTACAGGATGTATAAATGGAAAAATGCATCGTCAGAATTTTGGAAAAAGACCAAATAGTACTAAGCAAGGAGAATTGCTATTTGCAGATGTTTGTGGACCATTTCAAGTATTATCAAACTCAGGTTATAAATATTTTGTATGTTTCAAAGATGATTTCTCAAAAATGAGATTTGTATATTTTATTAAAGAAAAATCGGAAGTTGTAGAAAAATTGGAGCAAGTACTTGAAGAAGCAAAAGTACAAGGACATCCAATCAGAGAATTTTTAAGTGATAATGGCTTAGAATTTAATAATAAGTTAGTTAAAAAGCTTTTACATAAATATGGTGTAAGACAAAGGTTAACGGCTCCATATACTCCACAACAAAATAGAGTGGAAAAAGAAAATAGAACGCTAGTTGAAGCGGCCAGATCACTCATGTATTCAAAAGTAAAATTTCCACAGAAGTGTTGGGCAGAATTAATTAACACAGCAGCATATATAATAAATAGAACTGGAAAATCCACAGTTGATGGGAAAACGCCTTTTGAAATCTGGTATGATAGAAAGCCCAGAATCAAGCATCTACGTGTAATCGGAACAGCATGCAGTGGGTGGATTCCAGATCAGAAAAGAAGAAAGTTAGACCCAAAAGCAAAATCAGGTGTGTTAATTGGTTATGATGGAGATGAAAGCTACAGAATATATGATCAAGCAAATAATTTTGTGTTTAGATGCAGAGATGTGGTATTTGAAAGAGAAGAACTTTCAACTTCAATATCAGATGAGATAGAATCAGAAAAAGAAAATAAAAAGAAAGAATCAAATAGAAAAAATACAGAAATTGATAACAGTACATCTATAATTAGGTTAAACTCATCACATACAGAAATAGAATCTGATATAGAAACAGAATCTGATACAGAAATAGAATCTGATACAGAAATAGAATCTGATACAGAAATAGAATCTGATTCAGAAATAGAAGAACAAGATAGAATAGTAAGCACAAAACAATTAAGAGACAGATCAGTAATTAAAAAGCCATCAAGGTTTGATGACTACAGTACTTATCTATTATTAGAAGATATGGAAGAACCTGAAAATTACAAAGAAGCTATGCAGAGTAAGCATAAGAAAAAATGGGTTAATTCAATGAAAAATGAAATGAAATCATTGAAAGAAAATCAAACCTGGGAACTAGTTGAATTACCACCAGGAAGAAAACCAATTGAAAACAAATGGATTTATAAAATTAAAATGAATCCAGATGGTACAGTTGACAAATATAAAGCAAGATTAGTTGCAAAAGGGTATAGTCAGCATAAAGGAATTGACTATGAGCAAACATTCAGTCCAGTAGCAAATAAAAGTACTGTAAGGACTTTAATAAGTGTAGCAACTAAAGAAAATATGTCCTTAATACAATTTGATGTTTCAACAGCATTTCTTTATGGAAATTTATCAGAAGAAATATATATGAAACAACCCAAAGGTTTTGAAGATGGGACAGACAAAGTATGCAAATTAAAACGCAGTTTGTATGGGCTTAAGCAAGCACCAAGATGCTGGAATGAAAGACTTGGAAACTTTCTTTCAAAACTTAATTTTGGTAAAAGTACAGCTGATCCTTGTCTTTACATAAGAAATCAGAATGGACATAAAATCATACTTGCATTATATGTTGATGATGGACTAGTTGCATCAACAAGTCAAGCAGAATTGCAGAAATTTTTAGAAGAATTAAAAAAGGAATTCAAAATAACATATAAATCTGCAACATATTTTTTAGGAATTGAAATTGAATCAAGAAATGATGGTTCAAAGAAAATTAGTCAGTCATGTTATACTAAAAGAATACTAAAGGAATTTGGTATGGAAAATTGCAATGCAGTGTCAACACCCATTTTAAAGGATAATGTTACACATGACATTGAAGCCAGGGAGAGTTTCCCTTACAGATCAGCAATAGGAGCTCTTCTATATCTTGCAACAGCAACAAGACCAGATATTGCATTTGCTGTTAATTATCTTGCCAGAAGTGTAGAAAATCCATCAATAGAAGATGTTACAAAAGTTAAAAGAGTGTTCAGATACTTGAAGGGTACACAAGAGAAGGGTATTATTTATAAATGTGATTCTGAACAAGATCATCTGGAAGGGTACAGTGATGCAGATCATGCTGGGGACTTAAGAACAGGGCATTCAACAACTGGAATTGTTTGTTTATATGCTGGAGGAGCAATTTCATGGAGTAGTCAAAAGCAAAGTTCAGTTGCTATTTCAACAACAGAAGCTGAAATTATGGCAGCAAGTGAAGCAACAAAAGAAATTGTGTGGCTTCATCAACTATTGGAAGAAATTACAGAAGTCTTCAAGAAACCTACTCTTTGGATTGACAATGAAGCAGCTATTAAACTCAGTAAGAATCCAGAATTTCACAAAAGGACCAAGCATATAAAAGTACGCCATTTCTTCATTAGAGAAAAAGTTCAAAATGATGAAATAGAAGTACTCAAGATTAGCAGTGAGAATCAACTTGCAGATGGACTCACAAAGCCTCTACATCAACCAAGGTTAATGATGCTGAACGGAAAAATTGGAATGGACTAACCAACGTTGCAGAATAAACAATAAGGGAGAGTGTTGAATAATATTGTTTATTCTATGAAAAATTATATTTTATGTATTTTGCTTTGGCTACTTTGCCAGTAGAAAGAATTCTGGCAACATAACCAATTTATAAAATGTATCATAGTCTTGTTTATTATTGTTCAATACAGTAACAGCGTGAATCTCGATGTTTTAAGCACGCATATGTAATATAGGGTTAAGTTTCTAGTAAATATCCATTTTATTCTAGTGTTTCATTATTCATATGTAGGTTGTTACCAGTAGATACGATCTACTTTAACAAAATGGCTTTCGTATTTTGATTTTTGAAACTTGTTCATATATTTAAATTGTGATACATATTATTTTGTATATAGAATAAACAGATAAGTTAGTAATTATTTTATTTAGTAAACTTTTTCGTATTTGAGTTTTATTATTTGAGTTTGGATTTTTATATGGCAAAATTGGTATTGAAACAATACAAGGTTTAGAGTTATATATGGATTCTGAATTGTGACAGTTTACTATTTTGATAGTTGTTACTTAACAGATCTCGAGCGTGACAGTTTACTATTTTGATAGTTGTTACTTAACAAATCTCGAGCGTGACAGTTTACTATTTTGATAGTTGTCACTTAACGGATTTTGAGTTGAAATCATTTACATTCACATAACGATTTTATGAATTTTGGAATTAGGAAAGTTATATTTTTGAAATAACTGCGAATTTAAACAGGGTTGAAATTTTCGTGTGAACTTCGAAATATTTTAGGATTTTTAAACCTGATTGAAACTTTTGCGTGAACTTTGAAATAATTTAGGATTTTTTTTTTAAAATCTGATTGAGACTTTAGGGTAAACTTTCGAAATGTTTTAAGACTTTTTTACAGATTAGTTGAAGCTTTTGAGTGAATTTAATTTGGTTTAGGATTTGGTAATTATGTTGCTAATGTGAGAAAGCATTACGCAACTATTGTATTAAAACTATAAACTTTTAATTTACAAAAATGGTGTCAAAAAATTCTTTAAGTTTTTTTTTAGCAATTAGCTTACATATTAAATGTATATGTTCAATAAAAATTAAAAAATAAAGCTCCGAAAAAAAAGTGACTAATTTTTTTTTTTTTTTTTTAGGGATAACACTATCTATGTATGTTTCTGATTTTTTTCCCGATTATTCATATATCGACAATAAAAATTATCTTTGTTATACGATAATTTGTATTTTTTTAACGATTATCAACGAAATTGAATATACGAAACCAGTGATGGGCATCGATCAAAAAAATTTGCTTAAGCGATACCGATACATCATACACCAAAAATTTAACTTTAGCGATTACCGATACACCATACTTGCTTACCTTCTTTGCGATAACGATACATGTTATCGCCATACATGTATCTAGATACTTAAGCTAGAGATATAAATTATACGTAAGTATATATATATAATATGGATATATACATGTACTATTGTTTCCACAGTAGGCGTATAAATAGCTAAGATATAGTATATATATTATTTATTATAGGATATTTATTATAATAATAATATATAATATATTATATATATATGATAAGTATATGATATATATATATATAGTTATATATTATATATATTATAATATATATATTAATCAGGGGCGTTATACAAAGTGTAGGCAGGGTAGGTAGCTCCTCCCCAATATTTTTTAGAGAAATAATCAGATGATTTAAATGTAAAGTAAATATGTAACTATGAGAATTAATATAAACATGTCAAAGAAAAAAGTGATTTCATAAATAAATTAAATCTTCCTTGCAATTTATTAATAACAATTATAACAATTAAATTCATTTGGAAATTTTCCTTCCTACACTTCTTTCCTAAGAGTAATTGGGAAAGCTGGGGCCGTACGGTAGCATCTTTCAATTCATTAAAAATATATTAGAAAAAGCCAAGCGTCATACCTTCCTGTACGAAAAAATAAACAAATTTCGCGAGTACGAAACTTTCGCTCACCAAGTGAATCTTACGAAATAATTTGAAAAAAAAGATTTGAAATCCTCTCTCTCTCTCTCGTCCTCTTCTCTCTCTCTCCTCTCTCTCTCTCTCTCTCTCTCTCTCTCTCTCTCTCTATCTATCTACTCTATCTATCTAATCTATCTAACATCTATCTATCTATCTAATCTATCTATCTATCTATCTATCTATCTACTATCTATCTATCATCTATACATCTATCTATCTATCTACTAATCTATCTATCTATCTATATATCATCTAACTATCATATCTACTTTATCTATCAATTACATATTTCACTTCTGTGGACAGAGTAACATAAATGGTACCATATATTTGCTGAGTAAGTTTAATAAGGCAGGAAGGTGTGCTTATTGAATTTAATAATATGTTAACATTTTTTATTAATAATTTTTTTTAGCGCTTATAAATAAAATAATATATTTAAAAATTCCGTTAGCCTAATGTCAGTCTTTGAGCAATCTATGCATATAATACTAATAAATAAGCATAGGCTTTATTGCAAAAGGATCGTGTGAAAAATAAAGTTTCCTTCAAATAAATAAGATCCGTATTGCAGTGAAGAGTTTCTTATATATAATAAATATAATATTATATATAATATATATATTATATATATATATATATATATATATTATATATCATATATATTTCATTAATATAATAACATACATAATATATTGTATATATATATATATATATATATATATATATATATAACTAATATATAATATAAACTTTGCCTACCCAAGTGTAATCTTCAAGGTACCCACTGATATATATATTATATATATATATATAATATATTATAAAATATTATAATATATAAATATATTAATATATATTATTATAATATAATAATATATATTATATACTATATATATTATATATATTATAATATATATATAGTAAGGACAGTTCAATATGACCGACTGAAACTTAGGAAATATATCCTGAATCTGGAAGATTCCAGATTTTCGAAAGTGGTTCCATTTCCAGAACTGGAACTGGAAAGTACTGATTGAAATTTTAGAATCAGTATTTTCTTGGAATGTAATTTGTTCCAGAATCCAGGAATGATTCCTGACTGAATAAATATATGATATATTAATATTATATATAACTATTATATAATATATATATAATTATAATATATATAATATTAATAATATAATAATATATATATATACTCATAAATATCGTGCGCATGTGAATATATAATAAATTACTATAATATATATGACCCATGCTTAGAGAATATGTAAGTGCTATAGATATGTATGCTTAGAGAATCCGGTCATGCAAGAGAGAATACTTCGCATACGCACACGCCACTACACCCCGCTCCCCGCCCCGCACCCGCCCTTATATAGATATATATATATTAAAATATTATATGTTAATATTTACATATTATATATATATACTATAATATATATATTATATATTATAATATATACATATATATATACTTATTATATAAACATTCACTATATATACACGATACGTAACTACGTTATCAAGTAATGAAAGATACAAGCATAGCGCGCGCATACATGCAAATAAATTTTTCGCGTCGGCCCGCCCCTCGCAGCAGCGCATGAAGCATGCACACTTCTTCCCGTTCAATGCTGGCATTCGACTAAATAACATGAGGGAAAAATAGAGCGTGAAGAAGAAGAGGGGAAGGAGAAGAGTTGCTACAAGAGAGGAGTAAGAGAAAGTAAATCTAATTATAGCTTAAGCCTAAAGGTGTAAGGTATCAACTGCCAATTATAACTAAGAACAAATGGCGTGGGAATTCAAGAGGGTAGAGAAATGATTTTAATTAACCTTTAAATGACAGTTTTAAAAATTTATGACCTTTTAAGTCTAAAAAGATTAATTTCCTTTGTATTGAACCCTCACTTCAACTTGACAGGTTTAAAAAATTTATGACTTTTCTGTAAGAAGGGAGTAGAAACGAATACCATTGTAAATGAACCCTCACTTTCAATGAACAGTTTTAAATTATGAACGTAATAATAACAGCTTGAATAAGAATAATTAATGTTTCCCTCGTTTATTATTTTCAAACTAATTACTTCTTAATTGGCAGGTTTAAATTAATTTTTTTTAGGGGAGAAGACGTTTTCGTTCAATGGAATCAAATTTCATAATTTTTTTTTACTCTCAATACAAATATTATTAATATATTATTATTATTATTATTATTATTATTATTATTATTATTATATTATTAATTCATCTATATATATATATACTATACCTTACCCTTAATATATATATATACAACCAACTACATATATAATATAAATATAATATATATAATATATACAACTTACCAATATATAACATATAATGTATTGGTTATAAGCATAGGAAACATAACATACATAATACATCATACATACATACATACAATACATACATACATACATACATACATACAGACCTTACAATATATAAAACTATATTATATTAAATATATATATAATAATAATATATATTATATATATATATATATATATATATATTCAGTGGCGACTCCAGTTTAAAGATTGGTATATATATAATAAATATATATATATAATATTGATTATTTATATAGTATATACATATATATATATATATATATATATATATATCAGTGCGTACCTTACCGCCGCCCCCCCTAGGGAGGAACGGGTAGAGACCCTAGTTTCTGCTAAACCGTCCCCAATTTTGGCCAGATTGAAAAAGAGAAATATTAATATATATATAATTATAATATAATATATATATATATATTATAAATAATATTATATATATTATAATATATATAATATATATATATATATATAATTATATACAGTTTTATAGGTCATAGAAATCGAAAAAAGGCGGTTGAATTCGTTAAATGGTCAGCTCACCCTTTGTAGGGGATCCCAGAAGAAAATGCACGAGTCATAAGAGAAGATGGAGGAAGGAAGCAGAAGGAGAAAGGAGGAAGGGTGAAAGGAGAAAGGAGACTGAGAAGGAGACAGAGCTGGTACCGACACCGTGCAGTGCAGTGCAGTGCCGACTCGGCAGAGTTAGTATACATTCGTTTAGCCTTAGACTGACATTTCTAATTTCAAAATCTCGTCTCTTTTTATAACGGCAACGAAAATATATATATTTGTCCTATTTTATTTCTATGTTCATTTTACATTACCCTTGTTATTTTTTTTTTCTTTAATTTAAATCCTTTTTTTTTTTTTTTTAACTTTTTTTATTTATTTTTTTTCTTCTTTTTTATTTTTAATTTTAACTTTTTAATTTTTTAACTTTTTTTTTTTTATTTTTTTTTTATTTTTTTTTAATTTTTAATATTTTTCATATTCAAATTTTTTGTTTTTATTTTTTTTTTTTATACATTTTTGTTTTTACTAAAATTTTACACTCTTCATGTATACGTAAAACATGCTTTTACATACCCTAAAGAGTTAAATCAGTAAATCAAACCATCAGACCCACCCCCTACCCTCCCACCCTCCTTACCCTTCCATGTTATATTGATCTTTGATCTATTGATCTATTGAGCTATTCTGATTCAATCATATTTTGAATAACAACACAAAAACTTTTATTTATTTTTGTTTTGTATTCTTCTAACATTTTGTTTAAACTAAACAATTATTCTTTTATGTATATGACTTAAATTTTTTTGCAATTTTTTTCACATACCCTAAAACAGTAAAATCAGTAAATCAGTTAATCAAAACCACCCACTCTCTATTGATTTAGTGATCTATTGATCTATTGCATCAAGTCATATTTTGTATTAACATAAAAACTATGTAATTTTTTTTTTGTATCTTTAAACATTTTGTTTTTCTATATATATATCTATATTTATCTTTTTTATGTTTATGACTTAAAATTTTTGCATTTTACATACCCAGAAAAACAGTAAATCAGTAAATCAGTTAATCAAACCATTTACCCTACCAAATGGCTCATTAGTATCTTTTGATCATTGATCAAGTCATATTTTTATTAATATTGTTATGTTACATACCTTAAAACGTTGTTGTAGTTGTTAAATATATCAAAACGTCAAGTTAAATGAAAAAATATACAAACACTTTTCAAACATAGCTCTAAAAAATAATGTTAATTTACATTAACACAGTGTAATATTGAAAACTAAACAAAAATATATCTCTTCCTATCCTAACTGAACCATAACAGCATTCATTAACAGTAACTAGATATTAGAAGTTTCAACTCCGATCAGAATCATCAATAGCAAGCTCATTTTTACTATACACAACCGCACAAATATTATTATTATTTATAATTATTATTTTATTATATTATATTATTATTATTATTATTATATATTATTTATTATTATCAACACTGATATAGTATTATGCTTCATAACAAATCTAAACATACCACGCACACACACCACACACACACACACACACACACACACACACACACACACACAACACACACACACACAAACACACACAACAATAATTATAAACACTTACTTAATACACTAGACTGCAATCATCGACTAAACTTACTATTCACATATGACTCCTATTTCTATATGTCAACAAATGTGTAAACATTTTCTTAACCTCGTTGAAGACATTACATTTCTTTCACATGTTAATATAAGACATTTCGTTTTGTTATTTGTATTTCTTTTACGTTTCTATTATTCCTTATATTTAATGATATTTGCGTTTGAAAAAAGAATACTATTTGAACTGAGTGGTTCTTTTTATATATTCCTGTTATCTTTATAGTTTTATTTATTTTTATTGTTTATTTATTTAAAATTAATCTATTATTAATTCTGTTAAAAATACTTTTCATTTATTTTGTTTTTAGTTTCTGAATGTAATATCCTTTTGTTTTTCTTTAGGAGGAGTATTATTGATATCTTTATATCTTCATTTTGAGTCCTTTATTTTTTGCAGGGGTTACACAAGATTCATTTCCTGTCGCTTCTTTTTCATATGTAGAAGAGAGTGTTTCCAGCTACCTTCCTACCCTTTCACGAATGTATTTATTAGTTTTCGCTCCTTGTATAGATCTCCTTATCAAAACTTTTTTTAACAGAACAAATATCTCAAAAACCTTTTATTAATTTATTTTTTTTTATTTTGTTTCTTTAAACATTAGTTTTTACTATTAATAAATTATTCGTTCATTTTCTGGTACTCAAACTCTCCTACCACAACGAAATTCTCGCATGCTATCCTATTTCAGTTGTGTTACGATACGCCTTGATAACACGAGTAAATCAGTTAAAATCAGTAAATATCAAACTGATATCCAAGCCACCCTCCTTCCCAACCGCGATCTATTGATCTATTGATCTATTGATCTATTGATTCAAGTCATATTTTGTATAACATAACACAAAAACTTTTGCTTATTCTGTTTAAAACATTTTGTTTTAACTATAAAAAATTATTTATTTTATGTTTATAACTTAAAATATTTTGCCTTTTTACATACTCTAAAGCAGTAAATCAGTAAATCAGTAAATCAGTTAATCAAACTGCCTTCCAGTCACCCTCCTACCCTTCCATGATCTATTGATCTATTGATCTATTGATCTATTGTTCTATGGATCTATTGAATTGTATAACATATCTCAAAAACTTTTATTTATTTTGTTTTGTTTTCTTTAAACATTTTGTTTTTACTATAAAAATTTATTTATTTTATGTTTATAAGTTAAAAAATCTTTTATTCTCCAATATCCAAGGCTGTAAGAGTTATTCAGTAAATCAACCCAGTACCATCCACTACACTCTCCATTATCCTTCGTGATCTATTGATCTATTGATCTATTGATCTATTGATCTATTGATCTATTGATCTATTGATTCAAGTCATATTTTGTATAACATATCTCAAAAACTTTTATTTATTTGTTTGTTTCTTTATTATTTTGTGTTTACTATAAAAAATTATTATTTATGTTTATAACTTAAAAAAATTTGCATTTTTAATACCTTTAAAGGGCAGTAAATCAGTAAACATAAATCAAACTGTGATCCAGACCACCCTCCTTTCTTCCACCGCGATCGTATTGATCTATTGATCTATTTATCTATTGATCTTTTTGATTCAATTCATATTTTGTATAACATAATTCCAACAACTTTTGTTTATTTGTTTTAATACCTCTCCTATTACGCTATGATAAATTGCAGTTAACACTCCTAGCTGAAGAAATTTTGCCTTACATACTCTAAGCAGTAAAATCAGTAAATCAGTAAATCTATGTTAATCAAACTCCTTCCACCCTCCTGTCCATCCTTCAACTATTGATCTATTGATCTATTGACTATTAATCAAGTATATTTTTGTATAAACATAACATAAACAATAAGTTCTTCATATACATATATCATACTCCCCAACGAATATATGCTAACATATCAAAGTTTCACATCAATAAAGCTACATAACACATAAGTTGAAGCTAAGAACATAAGCCCAAACCTACCACACTATACACGAATAAACGTAACAAAACAAAGTTCCCTACTTAACAACAGTTAAAAATAGCTAACAATGCCTACAAAACATATCCTATTTCACACTTTTTTTCAAGTATATCTCTAACATTCAAGTTGTTAATTTCAATATTGACATAGGTAATATTATATCAAAAACTTAACAAAAATTCAATCATAACCTAACCTTAACTATCATACATACCATTATTATTATCTATTATTATATATTATCTATATTTAAATTTATTTTATATTTTAATTATATTATACTTATTAAATAAACTACCGTAGATCTCAAAACATGCCCAATGACGACGCAGAAGGAAAACAGCAAGTACATACCTGATGGAAACTTAGATAAAACTGGAAAAGCACGCAACAGACCGCATCAGACAGATGAACAATTGGCAAACACCGCACAGCCAAATTCTGAGCTAATATCGAAAGTACCTAACACGCATAGCAAAACTACTTGAACCTATTTATTTTGTTTTTATCAATATCAATATTTTTAAATATTATTTAACATTGACATAGTAATATAATTTACTAAACCTAAAGTAAAATAATCACACTGTACAAATAATAAAATGCTAAACACAACAAAAGTGCTCACAATACATAAAGCTAAAACACTGCGTTTGCCTGAACTAAGGAACATAATGTAAAACCACCACACACACACACACACACACACCACACCACACCACACACCACACACAACACATAATAACCAATTAACATAGCATATACACAATAACGACTAAATAATTAATAAAGTCCTACTTGAACTACAAAAATTTAAACCCAACCTAACCTAACTGCATAAAGCATCATTAACATGTAAACTAACATTTAGAAAGTTTACAACTTACCAGCTG
>JABUQX010009103.1:0-21902 GCA_015478945.1 Trachelipus rathkii
GGGTGATGGTGATGATGATGATATATAATGACTACTTCACTTACCATCAGAAAGATGAAAGTCTTTGAAGCTTGCTCTCATCATATGCAAATCATCTTTGGTTTGTGGTTGATGCTTAACCTTTTCAAAAGATAAAAATATTTAATACAATGAAAAATCAATGCTACAACCTATAATAAAAATTTTTCATTGATACCAAGTATTTAGAATAAAGGAAAAGTAATTCTTATGCATTATATAAAATAAACAAACAATATTTGAAGCAAGTTAAAATCAAAATTTTCCCAAAAAAATTTCTTCCCCTAATCAAAACCATATAAAATTTTTCATAAAGTTTGATCTATAGATACCTCTTTCGTTACGAAAACTTATTAAAAATTATATCGAATACAGAGTTGCATAAGAGGTCGGAAAGCTTAATAAAAACAATAAAATGCAATATTTAAAAGCAAAGTCAAGTAGGAAACTTAAATTCGAAAAAAAACAAACCTCATGTGAAACTGATCTATGAAAATCAGACTTATGCCTCCGTCTACTGGCTGTGGAATATGGTTGAGATGTAGGAGGTGCTTCCTGCAAACATACTTTAATAGATGATAGTTATAAAATAATAATAATAATAATAATAATAATAATAATAATAATAATAATAATAATATTGTATGTATAAGAAATTCAGAGAGGTGGTTCCTGATCTATCCGATTTGCAACATTCTTTTTTTATATGTATACATAAATGTATTAAGCACTTTATATATATATATATATATATATATATTGTTACATAATAGCATATATATATATATTATATATATATAATTATAAGTATATATATTATATATATAATATATATATAGATATATAATATTATATTCTTTATTACTTTCTTATTTCTTCTTTATTTTTTATTAAATGGGAGTAGGGTGCGTGACGAGCATCGGAAGAAAAGAGTAGAAGAGCATACTAGAGTCAAGAAACCAGCCTAAACCATCAGTATATTATTAGCGAAGAAGTCGATTCGCAGTCAAAATCCAACCCTAAAGTTTAGGGACAGCGATGGATCGCTCACTATGGTAATCGTTCAGTGTAAGGGTTCATCTTGCCCAGGTGTCACACAACCCTCAATGCCCGCCACACTCCTGTAATCCACTTCTTCTCGCTTCTAGCGAAACTCACATTCTCTCCTTAAGACATTCATTCACCGAATCAATCCACTTATCTCTTCGGTCTCCAGCTGGTTCGTCCCAACACACCGCACTATACATCGTTTACCAACCGATATCTTCTCCTTGTCCATGACCAACATCTCACATACTTTCAGATATTACTCCATTTATACCTTTCTCACACCTATACGATCCTCTAATAAATTCATTGCCTCATTTATTAATTTTCATTCACACCTAGCATGCCTCCTAAATTGTTCCATTGCAACATTGAAATAGATCTATTCTTCGTATTCCAGTAATAGAGTTTCACTACTATACATAACACAGGTAAACTAGCCTCATAAGTAAGACTCTAGCGCAATCAAGACTTAGTCCCTTTACAAACCAACGATTTATCACAGACCTCCTGCTCATTCAACGAACTTCTCATAACCTCGCGCATATTCCGTTCCCTTCTCTATCAATCACATCTCCTAAATATAGTTAAATCAGACATTGCCAGCTGTCACCATCTAACTAACTTCAACACTGGAACGTCGCTCACTCACGACCATAAAACTACTACTTATCTACGTTGATTGTAACCGTCCTTTCCACACGTGGCCGAATCTCTCTACAATCCTCTCAACTCGCTTAGATTCAACAACAACAGAACCAATCATGACCGAATATAAAGGTATGGATCCGCTCCACTCATCTTCCATCCCAATTCTAAACACCATTCTGCTCCCACTCCGATTCTTCTCATACCATCCATATACAAATGAAATAACAAGGAGAACATACAGAACCCTGTCCAATCCGCATTAATACCTACAGACCATTGACCATTTATTCTTACATCAGACGCATCTAGTCGTCATGCCTTAAGAAGGCATAAAAAGCATTGACTACAGACAGCATATGATCACGTCCCACTAGCCATCAACTGAAGTAAGTAAACATTAATAAAAATAGAGTTTGTAACAGTTCCTTTTCTTCCTAATAAATACGACAGTGCAAAAAAAATATAAAATAAAATAAACAGGTGAAACTTTAGAAGTATTCATGCAGCAAAATAGTAGAATTATTAAAAAAAAAAACTACAGTAGCTTATAAAAGCTCTACGTAAATATTACTGAAAAACTACTGAAAAAATTGGGTCACGTCTCACCACAAGATGGAACAGCCATCATTATTCGTGAAACGGTTACCATGGTAACCCCTTCAACAGCTGCTTTTTTACTCTGAATGCCAAGATTGTCGTTATTATATGAGAACAGCGAAATACCAGTCTCACGCCATTCCCTAACCATAAAAAAATGAACTACATACAATCAATGGATATATTAAACATGGAATTTTTTTAAGAAATCAACTTTCATAGTAAGCTTGCATTTATGAAACTAAACCAACTTACCTATAAATAAACCTATTTAAACGTATTTAATTTAAATATTTACAAAAAAAAAAATTACAATTGTAAAACTGCTTTTCTCAAAAATATAAATATTTCAATCCTACACAATTCTATTCTTTTTTTCTTTCTATTATTACATTTCCTTCAGCTATTCCTTTAATTAACCCATCTACCACTTTTGTCCCGATCCACTTCCATTTGATTTTACATTTCCTCTAAATATATTTCTCAAAAACAGTTTTTTTTTTTACTTCTTTTACACTTACATCACCGCTCACGGGAAAAACAAAATATTGCTCTTCCCAACTCTTACTAGGTTCAACAATATTATATGTAGTTTTAAAATATCTCGTATGAGCTTTAATGCCTCCAACCCTCTTCTGGGCCGAGTCAGAACATATTTCCTTTGAAAACAAATATACCTCAGTATATCGTTCCTTTGAATACTCCTTAGTGGCTCTTCTGCTTCTGACACTACTGGGCTTAAACACAAACATCTTACTTTTGACCACTTGTTTGGAGCTCCTCTATCCCTCTTCTGCGTTTGAAATTTAACAATATGAATGCTATCTTCTAAATTCTTACCTACACTGCTTCCTTGAACTTCCTTGTAATAAATTTTCACATCTTGCGTTATCATCAAAAGATTTTTAGTCACTAAATTCCAACTGACATAAAATTAAACCTAATTGTACACATTTTAACTTAAATTTAGTAATATACGATTAAAATTTATGCAAATTTATTTTAAAAAAACAGAACTTATGCAGCAAAAACAGATGTACAATTTTACAAACTTGTGAAAGAAAACAGAGTTCTATAAATCAAATTGTATTCTAAAATGCATGCCTTCTTGACTACACTCATATCAGCTTGAATACGCTACTTAGCAGGTTAACAGAATAAAACTTTATACGACGCTGGAATAAAAAAATTACAGATCTGCATTATAACATTCAATAAAGCATTTCAATAGATAGTTTCTTTATACTATAATGAAAGAAAACAAACTACTAACCCATCCCAGGCGAGCACATTAATATTCTTGATATACAAACTGATAATATTCCTTTCTTTGCAGCGACAGTACTCTCACCAACATTATTTCCATTTTCGTCAATCAAACTTACTCCTTCCCTAAGTTCTCTGAGGAGGAGGAGGATTAATACGACATATACCATATTACATAATTAAAATGCAGAAGAGGCTATACTTTGTTTTGTCTTAACAGAACCCCTTCAAAGTATTAAAATAGAAGTCAATTTTCAATAATTACTACCAAAACTACTACTACTAACTACAAAAATATATCTACAACACTACAAGTAATGTTAGTATAGTACCATTACAAAACACAAATACAAATTAATTTTTACCTCATTCTCATTAGTGGAATATTAACGCAATTTGCTGCTGCTACAGCTGTAAATGGGACTAAACGGCCAATCAGAGGTGGCATTGACTGAAAGGAAGAGATTCAGTTTTAAAACCAATTTTCAACTTCAATTTAGTTTCAAAAACCACTATTAACTTTAAATTTTAAGAAAATGAGATGGAACCTTCACTAAGCTGTTCAACCCAAGGGCAGTAGCCAAAGCTCCTCCAGTTGCAAGAACGTATGATGTTCCAAGTTGCCTGAAAAAAAATTCTAGTTAAATAGGTGTTAGGTTAAGTAAGGGTGTATTCATTCAATTATTCACTATTATTTTGCAAATACTCAGTTTGGAATGGTGAGATGAATTAGTAACTAAGATCTAAAAATTAATTCCATTATGGTTAAAATAAAAGAAGAATATCGAGCTTCAAATAATAAGGTAAATTAAGTTAAATAATTAAACATTTCATGACTGAAATACATTATGATACAAATAATCATTTTGGTAAGATTTCATATGAGCAATACACAAAGCAGATTCATTTGTTCATTCGTTGGTTTACTCGAGTATTATCATCATTCATATCAAAAATATTTATGTAACATTCGTAAAACTTATAAATCCATGTTACTATTCTCAAAAATCACCACATAATAAAAGTTTAAACTAAAATTTGGATACTTTTGATCCAAAAATAATTTTAAATTATTATTAAAAATAAGCACTTTTTTAGAGTTATTCTTATTTTCATTATTATTGATTATTAACCTCCCTTCGGCTCCCCCATAGACTATGGGTGGGGTGGGGTGTGCAAACATGCACCGGAAAAAGTTAAAAGAACCTGACATAAGTCGACAAAGAAAGACCCACCACCACCACCATATTAATCCCTCATACCCATATAAAATAATTACCCCCAAAAATTTTTGCAAGTTTTCATCTCTTTTCTATATTCCTGGATATATTCTCAACAAACAGGGTGTGGCGTTCACACTGTCTTAATTAACTAGATTGTAAAAATCAACAAGAAAATTCTATAGGGATCTTTTTGTAACAATTGAAGCATTTATTTTGGAATTATAACGTAAAATTTAAATAGTAATTCAGATATTTTAGGCCTGCCAAAGAAGAAATATTTTCCGCAGAGAAAAACTAATTTCTGAGAAAAGAAAGGATAAACTCTCAGTTTTCTAGATGGATTTTATACTATTTTCATTGGGACCGAAAGAATTTGGGATCTGGGTATAAATTGTAGAGATTTAATAAAACGTAATCTGAATAGAGTATGCGAGGCCGTCGCAGCCAAAACTCACCCTGGAGCTTAATCGACCGTGACAGACTCCCAAAGTGGCATCTCGCCAGTGTCGGGGTTCACAACCATGCCGTCCCCCTCACAAAACTGCGGCATTCACTTCTAATGTGCACCACTCTACTCACTTGAATCAAATTCACATTCCATTACTTCAGACACTCTATTGCAGACTCAATGCACGGTTTCTCTGGTCTCCCAGTCGGTCGCTTACCAACACACTCACCTCCATACAACCACTTAACCAATCGACTATCATCCATCCTTTCCAAATGACTAAATCACCTTAGTACCCTCTCATTTACTCCTTTTGGCCCTACCACAACACAACTCCCTAATACGTTTATTTCTAATTTAATCATTTTTTCTTACACCTAAAACGCCTCTAAGATTTTCCATCTGAACAGATTGCACCTTAGATCTATACCACACCATAGTTTTACTACTATACAGTACAGTAACAACTACCATCATGCAAAACCTTAGCACACTTAAGATTTAGTCCCCTTGCATTCAAGAAAGATTTAATTGCACCAGCCATCTTCCTACAACTCACAATTTTCCTACTACACTCAGCATCATCTGTTCCTTTTCATCCAACGTATAACCTAAATATATAAACTCAGATACTTGTTCCAGTTGCCCACCATCCAAAATAATTATACACTCCGTACAAAACCAAATTATCTGCGTGCAATAAGCAAAATACCTTCCACTCACTACCTTTTCCCATCAGTTTAACAGCCTCTAGTGCTAATCCTACCTTATATTGTTTCATCACCCCATCCAAATATAAATTAAATAGCCACGGAGACATACCACATCCCTACCTTACTCTGCTATTAATATTAAGCCATTCACTCTCCACTTCATTTATTCTTATACACGCTTCACTATCAACATACATTTAATTCCATTTAGAAACCTACCACCAACACTATACATCATTAACACCTGCCACAGAGCTTTCCTATTAACCCTGTAACACGTCTGTTGCAAATTCATAAAATTTAAATATTTTTTTTTTGTTCTCATTTGCCCAATGTAAAAATTTTATTTGCACATCCTCTACCGCTTCTAAATGCACCTTGTTCTTGACCAATGTCCCTCAATCACTCGATACACTCTCTTTCAACCACGATAACAGCATATTTCTTCCCTACAACGCAGTTTCTACAGTTAATCTTATCTCCCATACCCTTACACAAGGATACTATCACTGCTCTTCTCCAGTCCTCAGGACTCCACAAACGCTTTATTACAGACTTCCATATCCATTCAATCACAATCTCACCTCCATTTTTTATCATTTTACCAGTAATTTCATCTATACCTGCTGATTTACCATTCTTCAACTTTTTCACCCCTCTCTAATAATTTCCTAATCCCCAAAATACCCACCTCTTCTTACACCATCAAATTCACACACACATTCACTATCACTTCTTCATTAGTAGAGTGTTATGCAGATTCTCGAAATGTTCCATCCACAATCTCCTCACATCTATCTCATCAGTCACAAATGCACTATTTTTATTCATCTATTCAATAAAGATTCCCCGTACTGACTTCCTTAACCCTTCTCACTTCTTTCCAGGACAACTTCTTATTCCCATGTAGGTCTTCATTCAGCCTCCTTCCAAATTGTTCATTTACCTCCTTTATGCTAGCAAGTATGCAATTTTTAGCATTCCTCCTTACCCCCTTTATATAATTCCATGCACCTTTCTTTAGAAACCTCATTATTCGATTTTAGTACATTCAGCCACGCATCTCTGAAGAAGGGTAGTAGAAGCATTGCAAAGGCACTGTATTCGATTTTTAAACGATCTATAACATTTGGTAAGCTACCAGAGGAATGGAAAAACGCATATGTTGTGCCTATTTATAAGAAAGTTATTAAGGAAGATTTAGGAAATTTTAGGCCAGTTAGCTTAACATCTCTGGTTGTAAAAGTTTTGAGAAAGTTACTGTAAGGTCTATAGAGAAATATTTGGATGATAAGATATTGTATGACTCCCAGCATGGTTTTAGAAAGGGTAGATCATGTCAGACAAATCTTTTAGAATTTATGGAATACATTACTGACTGCATTGACCGAGGAGATCTAGTTGATATTTTATATTTAGGCTCATATTTCTGAACAGCCCTTTTCTCTACTTTTGGCCAGGTATCACTTCAGACTCCTCCCTTAACGGAAATTCGGATTTATGAACGCTCCTAAAATTTTTTTTGGTTTAAGGGAATCTTGAAATCGCAAAAATCTTGGAGAAATTTTTCACTTACGAAAGGTGGCGACGAACCAACCTTGAGCTCTGTTAAGATTTTATTTCCCGAACGGCAGCCATCTTGTTTTTTTATTGTACAATTTGTCGCTATTCTTACTTCATTTATTTCATTTGTTGGTACTTATTATTAAATGATTTTGTCAAATATGTAATTTTCGTGTAAGAAAATACCCAGAAACCACAAAAATAGGTTCTCAAACTAGAGAAATAGGCAACGTGCAACGTGCAACTAGCGACCGGCCCTAAATTTCCGTAAGCAGCAGACGATGTTTCTATCATCTAAATTTTGTAGCTAGACTACGTTCGGTCTACGGCTGCGCCGGTCAGAGTAACTGGAACTAATAAATGTGAGGCAACATATCTTCAATATTCGAAATATTTTTAAATGAGTTTAGGTTATTTCAATATTTTTTTTTAATATTTCTAAGCATATAAATTTACATTCATAGTATATATATATATATATATATATATATATATATATATATATATATATATATATATATATATATATATATATATATATATATATATATATATATATATATATATTATATATATTATATATAATAAAATAAAATATATAATATAATGTATAATATATATAGTATATATAATAGTATATAATATATATATATATATATATCATCATCATCATCACCCACCTTCTCTCCACGAGACTAGGGTAAGGTGCGTAACATGCACTGGAAACAGAAAAGAAGTAGAAGAATATGACGTAAGTCGAAAAGAAAGTCCAGCCTTACCGCCCCCTTTATACTTATTAGTGAGAACTCGTCCCAGTCAGAAAATCCACCCTAGAGCTTCTCGGGACCGCGACGAACCCTCACTATGGGATCTTGTCAATGTAGGGTTCATCCCTTGGCCCAGGTGAGCCACAACCATACCCCCTCCATTCACTCCTATTTTGCACCTTTCTTCTCGCCTCTGCCAAACTCTCATTTCTTTCCTCCAGGCATTCCTTTACTAACTAAATCCACTTTTTCTTCGGTCTCCCAGCCGGTCGATTCCCAGCACACTCACCACTATACATCTGCTAGTTTTAGTTAGATTTATACAAATGATGTCTCGTAATTTGGATGAGAAAAGAAATAAGTAATGTGCAATTTTATAGAAGTTCTAAAACACGTCAAGGATGTTATATTAGCTCTTCCTGCAAGATAAAATCGTCAACAATCGCACCTCACTCAGGGCTTAAATAGTCTCAAACTTCTATAACTATGCTTAGTCGGATGGTTTGGAGAACTTTGGGAATGTGAAGTGGAAGAAATATCTTACTATTTACCAAAGATAAACCTTAGAATTTACCAATATCATAATAATGGCTTACTTAACGGTTATTGGCGAGTCTCCTGATCGATTGGTGTAATTCACCAAAGCATTGAAAGACTGATTGATCCACTGCCAAAATACTACAGCTGGAGTAGATCTGATAAAATAAAAAAAAGCTTATCAAAACACATGTATTTCAAAATTGAAGGTCGATTAAAACTAACTGATGTGAGAAATATGAAAAACCTGTCCAGCACTCACTTATAAAACGTAAGCATACATCCTGTAATAGTCATATTCATAGGAACTTGGGCAGACATCCTCCCAATTAAATACATTTTTTCTCCTGTGTCGGGATGAAATGCCGAGTCATACAAATGTTTGGCTGACCAAATTTCATCTTCTGATAGACTTAAAGATTCGCCAGACCTGAATAAAAAATTTACTCCATGAAGCAAATTATTCAAATAAATAAAACAAAAATTATAATAATAGCCTATAATAGAATATATAATGATATGCAATATGATGCAAATTTAAATAATAATAATAATAATAATAATAATAATAATAATAATAATAATAATAATAAAATAATAATAATAATAATAATAATAATAAATAAAACAATCATAAAGACAAATTGAATAGTTTATTTTAAATGAGTTTAATTTACTATTAGTTTTTATTTCACAGTTATTTTCAACTTCAAGGTGCTTAAAATTAGTGGCTATAAGAAATATTAGTTTTTTATTAACAAACACAAGACTAAAAGAATAATTAGGAAACATTTTGCCAAAAAAAACGTTCTGATTTACACTGTACTTCATAACTATTTATAAGGAGACAGTGGGAGAATTTGTGGAATCATTATTTATTGTGTATGGTTATATATATATATATATATATATATATATATAATATATATAGTATGTATACTAGATATTATACTATATATAATATACTACTACTATATATATATATTATATATATATGTATATATAGGTATATATATATTATTTATTATATTATTGATATTATGTATGTTATATATATTATATATAATATATATACTATATATATATATATTATATAAATATATATATATATATATATATATATAAAATATATAGTTATATTATATATATTAATATAGTATATATATATATATATAGCTATATTAAGTATATATATATATATATATAATATATATATATATATATATATATATTATATATATACTATAATATATATATATATATTATATATATATATAACACCAGAATGTGGAAAACAATAAATACACTGAAAAACTCAACCAACCAACAAACACACACTCACGAATCCATCAAAAACCCAAACACACAAAAACAACAACAAACAAACAACATGCAAACATTCTGGCAACTCACTTCCCAAAGATGAGTCAAAAACCCACACATCCTCAAAACAGGAAAATCATCAAAGCCTTCAAGAAAATAAAACTCAACCACGGCCCAACAATAGAAATAACCACAATTGACCAAGAAAGCATAACAAAGACACTTAAAAACTCGCCTGCAACTGACCCAGATATTATCTCAAACACCTAGGGAACACAGCTTTAACTCAACTAGCACAAATATATACTAGCTGCATCAGCCTAAACTTTATTCCCCCAATCTAGAAAAAAAAAATCATTATACCCAGATTAAAACCAGGAAAAGAACCTTCTGGCTCTTCATCATATCGCCCCATCTCTCTGTTATCAACACTATGCAATAAACCTACTAGAAATAAAGAAATTTTTTATACAAAATAGACTTCACACTAAAGATAAATCCAACACGGTTTCAAACAAAACCACTCAACTACAATCGCACTCATAAACATTGTACAACCCTCAATCAACGGTCTAAACTCAAAACCAACTCATAAAACAATAATCATAGCAATCGACATCAACAAAGCATTCAATACTGTACCTAAACATAATTTGATCCATAAAATAACAAAATCTAACATCCCCACTAACCTAAAGAAATGGATTTCCAATTTTCTATCAGGACGAACAGCACAAATACAAACAAACAATGCAAAATCCAGAACAGTAAACAACAGCAACGGAGTACCCCAAGGTGCAATACTATCCGCACATTATTCAACCAATTTACGACCGATCTCCCACAACCACAAACAGACCATACAATCATAACAACCTACGCAATGACATCACCAGAGTCACTACACAGCCGAACCTAAACACGGCCACAAACCTCGCCGGCCAAACAATACGTCAACCAACTTCAAACATGGCTAAGAGATATAATATCCGCATCATCAAACAAATCATCAAATACATTAATCACCACCGACCGTCAACTTGACGCCACACCCCACCAAGTCTATCTAAACAACATTGCTATACCCTTTAACAAAACTCCCAAAATCCTTGGAGTATCACTTGACATTCATCTCACCTTCACAAAACACACAGACAACATAATTTCACCTGCAAACAAGAAAATGAACATATTAACAACCATCGCTGCTGGCACAGACTTCACAAACAATGAACCAACATTAACCACCATATTACAAGCAATACATTCGCCCGACTCTAAACTACGCTTCTCCAACTTGGCACCCACTACTAACTAAATATTTAACAAAAACTCCAAACGACACAAAATAAAGCTCTAAGAATCATAACAGGATGCACAACAACAACAACAACACAACACCTACATGAAGAAACCAAAATTCTATCCATAGACACACACCTGGACATGATAGGCACACAATTTTTTTCCAAAATCCAAACACCCCAACACCTATGACACATTGCACTCTCTAACCCCACCCACCACAGACTCAAATAACTTTCTTCTTCACCAGCTCTATATTACAAACAATTCTAAACAGCATTCCACCTCCACCAAACAAATTCACACAACACTAACAGAAAACTACTTAAAAAGGCAGACTACCAAACAGCATTTTAAACAAACACCCACCAGAAATAGCACCAGAATTCAACTCACTACCAAGAACCAGGCAGACATCTTTAGCCAAGTTAAGATGCTGCCACCACCCTAACTTACAATATTACAAACAGAGATTCAACCTTAACCAAACCACCACAAACATGTCAAAACTGTAACCACGTTCCGGAGGATACATCCCACTTCTTTCTCTCCTGTCTATCTAAATCTCAACACAGAACAAATGGAACATTTCATCCCTGGAGGATCTCTGAAGGAGACCGGTTGCGAGATCCTCCAGGTATGATATGTTCCATGTTCTGTGTTGAGATTATAGACCAGAGAAAAGAAAATGTTCCAGGACACAAGTATCGCCCTCCCCATTGAGAGGTGTCAGATGAGTAATAGATATTTATATTTAATTATAATATATATATATATTATTATAGTGAAATAAATATATATATATATATATATATAATATATATAATCATATATATATATAATAAATATATATATATTATATAATTATTATATAGTATATTCATATATAATACTATATATATAAATATATATATATATATATAATATATATATATATATAATATATATATATATATATATATATATTATTATTATATATATATTTAATTTATTTAGTTTATTTATATATATATATTTATTATTTATTTATTTAATTATTATTATTATTTAATTATTATTATTATTATTATTATTATTATTATTATTATTATTATTATTATTATTATTATTATTATTATTATTATTATTATTATTATTATTATTATTATATTATTATTATTATTATTATTATATATTATTATTTCTTCTTCCTCTCCCAAGACTGGGTAAGGTTCGTAACTGCATCGGAAAAGAAGACAAAGTATAGTAGTAGAAAATATGACAAGTCGAAAAGAAAGCCCAGCCTTACGCCCCCTCTATACCAATTAGTGAGAACTTGTCCCAGTCAGAAAATCCACCCTGAGCTTCCTTCTCACTTCTGCCAAGCTCATATTCCTTTCCTTCAGAAACTCCTTTACTGATTCAAAACAATTTTTCTTCGGTCTCCCAGCTGGTCAATTCCCAGCACTAGTGATGGGTAAATGCCCGGACACTTAAGAATTGGGCAAATGCTCTGGGCATTTATCTGGACATTTGTCAAATTTGGGCATTTTAGAGGCATTTATACTTTTAATTATATATATATATATATATATATATATTTATATATATAATATATATATATCATATATACGGGTTATGATTATATATATATATTAATATATATATTATATATATATATATATATATATATAATATATATATAATATATATATATATATATATACTATAATATTATATATACTATATATATATAGGATATATATTAGTATATATATTATATATATCATTAGGGTGTTACCGGAAACTGAGAAGTGTGTCGATTCCGCCGGGGAGACCTCGGAATTAGCGCGAGGGATCACGAGAGGGAAGGGAGAGAAATTGCCGGCGGCGGCGAATTCGGGGCCGAGGAGCGCGGAATTGCTGGTGAAGCGTCGCGTGGTTAAGGACATATGAGAAGAAACGTAGAAAAAAAGGAGGTAAGAGAGGGAAGGGTGGAGGGTTGATGATAGACTTTCAAGTTAAGAAGTGCTGGGGGGGTAGTAGTGTTGAGCGGTGACAGAGAGAGAGTCCACGTCATGAACATATGGAAAATCTTCACATCGGAGAGAATATCTGGAAGTCCAAAAATATTAATAAGTAAAAGAGAGTCTTGTATTTTTTCATAGAACAGGGGAAACCACAAAGAGCAATAGATCAGCCGTGAAATTAGTGAGTTTTGAGGAGAGTTCTCCCCAAAAAAGATTGGCATGTCAATGACCCCAAATCACAAGAAAATAATGAAGTTTTATCGCTAATTGAGTAATTACCAGCCATTCACGAGGTCACAGAAGTGAGGCGGATCATAGAACTTGATGCCCATCTTCAACCAAAAAGTATCTTATTCCTAGTAGATAAATTATTTTTGTTAGTTGTGGAAAATGACCAACTTCATACAGGATTAATTTTGAGATCAGCATGTATTCGAGAAGTTATCTTAAGGCTGATTAGAACTAATTTACTACAGATTTATGAAGCTAAATAATTCAGAACGGACTACATTTATTTCTTTAAAACTGCACTCTGGCTTACCAGCGAGTTTGAAAAAAATGGACGGTGTTATCTCCATCTGAAAGTATTCCAGTTCTCATCTGAAATTAAAAGTCACTATGAGGTTGTTGAAATTTACGATGAATAATTTGAAAGAATTCCTCTTAACATAATCCATTTGATCTTCGAGATGAAGCATATAACATGAAACTTGGAACGATTTAGCAGGATATAATTTTCTTTTTTATTCATAAAACTTCCAATTTATTAAGATGCCTTATTTTCTTCAGAAACCAGTGTGAATTTAATTAAGTAAGTAGAATATGTACACATTTCAATCTTCCAGTTTTTGAGCTGTAATTAACTTAAAAGAATACAAAGAGACTGGATCCACATCTTGCAAGCCCTCTTATGCCAATTCAAGATGTAATACAAGTATTATCATCTATATATCTATGAAAATTGAATGTTTGAAAAGACCTCTGCAAGATTTATATTATAGAAACAATCACATCATATTAAGCTTCTTGACTTGCTAATAGAATTGGCAATAACTTGAAACAAAAATTCTAAGAGTGTTGCAACCATTTCTCCACGGTTACGGAAACTATAAGCAAAATCATATTATCACAATTATTCTACATATTTTGAGCTCTTCTTTAGCTTATTCTCTCAAACTCTGAGGGATGACAGCAGAAAATAAAGAAGAGCTGGAAGAAGCATTAGAGTTTAGATTTATGAATTAAAAAGGAATGAAAGGATCAATAGGCATATATCAAACAAATAATTGTTTAAAATTACTTAGTAGACCCAAGATACAAACTGATTATATTTTCTAATGAAATAAGAGAATGAGTAGAAAATGGATGGTTTGAAGAATATATGCAAATAATTGAATGGTAGAATAGTATAAGTAGTAGTAAGCAGTACAAAGAAGTTCAGGCGATGAGGTCATTTCATGAACGGCACCATTATTACAATAAATCTTAGATTGCCAAGTACCTCAAAATCATCATCAAGGAGCATTAAGGAAAGAAATTACTGCAAATTACTTAGTTTTTATAAGTTTTGAGAAAGTGAAAGTTGACAGCGAGTCGAGTTTGGTGTAAAAAGTGGAAAAAAAAAGAATAAAATCAGTTGCTCTTCAAATAGATGAAAATTCTTTGGAAATTGAAATTTTTTTTACCAGAAAAATCAATTTCTAATTTAGGGAAAAGAAGAATTGCTTAATTGGTGGAAAGTGAAACAAAGCTAAATTCCCAATATAGCAGTACTAGCCCAAACATTACTTCTTCCTTTCCAGTCTCCTCCATATATTTCAGAGACAAATATTTTTCATTTTTCAAACAGGGAAATATTTTTGAGGAAACGTTTAAATATATTGCCCAAAAACTGGATGAACAGTTTCTTTTTACTTCACCACAATTCAAACAATATTTTCAAGTGTTAAGGAAAGTAATTCCGTTCCGGCCGAATTTTTAAAATTACCGGCCAGAAACCGGACCGGAAAAAATGTCAAATTCCGGCCGAATTCCGGTCCGGACCAGGAATTCCGGTACACCTTCTAATATATATTATATATATATAATATATATATATAATATATAATAGTATATATATATATATATATAATATAATATATATATAATATATTTTTGATTATATATAATATTATATATATATATAGTATATATAGTATATATATATATATTTATATATATATATTATTATATATATATATATATAATATATATAATCCGATAGGCTATATATATTATAATATAAATACATATATTTCGTATATTAAGTACCGAATAAATAATTAATTATACATAATATATATATATATTACTATATATTATATATATATATAATATATTATATAATATATATATAATACTATATATTTATTATTATATATATATTAATATATATATACTTATATTATATATTATATAATTATATATATATATATATATATATATTATATATTATATATATATATATATATGATTTACTTTTACTTTAAGTAAAATATAATAAAGAAATATCATTTATATTTTATACTTATTTTTTAAATATTAGTATATATATTATATAGATATGATATTATATATATAATATTACTATATATATATATATATAAATATATATATAGTATATATATTATATATTATATAGATACTATATATTATATAATATAATATGTATCATATATTATATATATAGATAATATATATATATATATATTTATATTATATATATATATAATATAAATATTAATATATTATATATATACTATATATATATGGTATATATATTATATAATATTTTCTAAACATGTCTTGTAATGCTAAATATGGAGGTAATATCCATCTATTTGGCTCCAATAAAATGTTTGTCACCAAAAAATGTCAAATGCCAAACTTAATGACTACCTTAAATAAAGAGTACATTGGCAAATTGATGGTGAACCTATTCTTTTTATTACATTAAATTTGTGCATTTTGGTTTATGGATGATCTTAATTAAACTTTACTTTCTACTTTCCAGTTCAGTTTATATAATAAACCTTAAAAACGTATATATATATCTCTCAGTTTATATTTAATAACCTTAAAAACGCTATATAAAATACCCATATTATGGTAAATACTCTTCCGGAATTTTACATACCTTTGGATTATAGCCATCAAGTAGGAATTAAAAATTTCTTAATTTTAGATAGTTATAACTACACTTGATCTTATGTAGATGGAGATATCATGAATATAATATAGATCATATCCCAATCTCCCTTATATTTACTAGGACCTGTACTGAGCGAAACCATGTCCTCCTGTTGAGGTTCACTAAGTTTAATATAAGGACCCTCTCAATACAACTCTGATGGTTAGGTAGGAGATTGCTTCTTTTCAATGTATTAAAATCATTGATTCCCTTTGCATACAAAATTTTTTAAGGTTAAAACAATTAATAATATAATTGAACTTCCTAGTTATAAATGTAATTCCTGTAAATCTTTGCAGGGTTTTATTTTGCGGTTTCATATTTATGTCTCAAGAGGCCATCTTAAGACCCATCTTATTTTAGGTCCCAGATTGGCGAACACCCATCTTATTATACGGGTTTTTATTTTTGTGGTTCTTACATATTAGGATCCACCTCATCTCAAGAACTTTCTTAGTCCGTCCCAGGCAATACATTGCCATCTACCTCAAGAAATCTTAAATGGCGTAAATTGCCATCTCAAGAAACCTTAAATTTGGAAAAACATACAAATTGTCTTTTTTTTCCCAAACTTAATAGTGAGGCAATAATAATTGCCATTGTGCTTTAATCTTTAATGGTTCCCATCCACTCTCATAAACTCCCTTAAGTGTTACAACACATGATCACCCCATTGTTGTTATGAAAGTGACCTCAAGAAGAAATAAATAAAATATAAGTTAAGCAAGCTTAACCCTTTTGAAAAATAACTATTGTTTAACAGTGCCTATAATCTAATTATTATAATCATAATAATCAAGCTATGTTAATAGTTACCATAAGATTAATATAAGTATTATAATCATAATTATAAATATAAAGAAATCCATTTCCCATGTCACATTGTAATTTAGATCTATTATATTATAACTATTATAAACAAATGACCCTTCAGAATATAATAAATCCTATCAGAGTGGTTATTCATCTGTGATGACCATCTCTCTCTAACCCTTTCAAATTCTGAGATTTTACATAAAGTCTCCTCATGAAATACCGAGATAATTCCAGTATTTCCTACACACAACTTTTGTTATAGTTTATAAAATATCTATGGTTTCGGGTATTTTTACTTAGTGTATAGTTTTTTAGTCTGTACTATAGAACTTAATATAGTCCTCATTTTCACTGGGTAATAAACCTATTTATTTTACTTTTCTTTTCTTCTCCTTTGTCCTAAAGTACCTACTCTAAACATCCTAATATCACATCCACTATTAGCGACCAGCATAACCAAGGTCCCTCCAAATGTATCCAGCCGTTGGGAGATATTGTTACAGCCTAAACGGGACATAGACACGTCTTCTCGACTTACCAGTTTGCAGTGGTGTGTCTTCATAATTATCACAACAGGTACTTACCTTGTTAATAAATCATAATTTCATAAATTTTCTTTTCTTTTCTCATTCTTCGCTGGGAGTAAGTAAGCCAATTTTATTCATTGAACACATTACTTACCTCCACCACATAGATATATATATATATTACTATAAAATATATATATAATATATATATATATATATATATATATTATATATATATATATATATAATATATATATATATATAATATAGATATATATTATAATATATTAAATATATATAGATTATACTATATATTATATATATATGTATATATATATATATATATATATATATTATATATATTAAATAATATATATATATATATATTTATATATATATATATTATATTAATTAATATATATATATATATATATATATATATATATATAATATATATATATTATATATAATAATATAATATATATATATATATATATATATATATATATATCTACATTTCTTTTTTGGATCTTTAAACCTTACAAAGGATTTGAAAACTTACAAATATGGTGACAATGAATTCGTATTTCACAATGAAGTAGAATCTAACGAAGAAATTGTGTGATTATATTTAGTTAAGTTTTCTTCACTAGGGCGACAGGCCTAGCAATCCGGCCCTTCATTTTTTTCTTGAATTAACTCCATTGTGAGTATCTGGAAACCTATGAGCCAACAAGCTCACTCTGGTTTGGAAATCACAGGAAGAAAAGAAGAGTTTAATGGCAAGATGATAGCCAAGTGTGCAAGAATGGTAAATCTGCATGATTAGATGAAATTACTGGTGAATGTTTGTAAGAATAGGCGAGATGGTGATGGATTAGATTTGAAGTTTGCGTGCAACAAAGGTTTATGGTGTGGTAATTAGTTCCGAGATTGAGAGGACAGCTAGTAAGTATAAGGTAAGGGTAATACTGAAACTGAGGAATTAATTAGGGAATTAGCTTAGTTAAGTGTTTGTAGAGAAGATATAAAACTGGTATTTTGGTCAAAAGAATGAGTTGAGCGACTCAAGGATTGATTGGCGAAGAACAAGGGTGCATTTAGAAGTGTTAGAAGGATGTATGGATCAAATCTTTACATAGAAACAAATGATGGAGATAAATGAAACAGAAGAAGAATTAAATTGTGTTAGGTGATGATTTGTAAACAGGTGTATGATAGCATAATACGAAACTCTGTGGCATGCTACTGAAAGTATGATGCTGTTGGAGCTCCTGAATGGAATCAAAAAAGTATGTATGACATAAGTGAAGCGTTGTGTAAGAATAAAATTGGTATAAAATGATTTTTTTTAATATTAAATAGCCGAGTGAGCAGAGATCGTGTTATATGTTTCATTGTTATTCAGTTTGTAGTGGATGGGTTAATGAAATGAAGGTAGGGGTTGCAGGGATGGGTTTAGTAATAATGCGAGAATGGAAACTGAGATGTGAGGGTTGCCTCCTACTATTATATGCGAGATGATTTGGTTTTATGTGCAAATTGAAGGGTTTAAAAGATTTGCTATAAAGATGTTTGCATCTTGGTTGGTGTAAAAGATGGTGTCTTGAATATGTAAAGTAGATAAAGAGTTAAGTTTATGTCGTGAGATGAGGCATTTTCGGTGTAAGTTATGCTCTATGATGGATGCAGCTTTGGAATACATCAGTATGTCTGAATTTATACAAGATAGTATTATATTTGAATGAAAAGGGACATCGTATGTATGTCCAACTGGTAGTTAGATAAAACTTTGTGTATAATGGCAGTAAGGTTGGTGGCAGCAATTTTCAATATTTGTGGATGTAAAGGGACTAAGTCTTGAGTCGCTTCATGGTCTTACATTGAGGTGATGTTTTACCTTGTTAAATTTAGTTAATGACTAATGGAGACTAATGGTCTGGAATAAAAAGTATATAATCTTAAAGTACAATGTGTTCAGATGGACATTCTTGAACTGTTAGGCGTGAGAATGATTAAATAAAGAACTATAACATATAAGAGAATTGACTTGTGTTGAAGAAATTGTAAATGAGAGAATAAATGAAATTACATTGAGATGATTGGTCATTGGGAAAGGATGGATGAAGTTGCGTTGGTTAAGCGATTGCATTGTTGAGTTGCTGGAATCGACAAGCTGTGGAGGAGACCGAAGAAAAAGTGGATTATTCAGTTAAAGGAATGCCTGAGAAGAGAAAATTTTGGTGAAGAGGCGCAAGAAAGGTTCAGTATATTAAGAATGAATTCCGGGTTTGTGGAGGGGGTAAAAATGTGCCGCATAAGCCTGTATGAAGAAGTGTATTGCATTGTGTTATAGTTGAGGGTACATGTTTGGATTAAAGGAGTGGTTGTGGAATAGAAAAACAGTGTGTACAACTAAATGGCAATAGTCATCATGGGAAATAGTGAGAGTGGTGTCCCACAGGGTTCACTGGGGGGACTATTGTTCCTCATATACCTATATAAATGATTTAGACCAAGAACTTAAATGTAAGGTTTAAGTTTGAGGATGATACCAAAGTGGCTACCTCAGTTACGAATAGTGAAGGATGTATTAAAATTCAAAATATCTTGATAAAGCTTTTTGTGGGCAGAATAAAGTAGCAAATGACATTAATGAATTAAGTTTCTTCATCTAGTTCCTCAAATAAAGAGCTTTAATTACGTGTGAATGGAATTGGCTGGTCTGTGACCAATAAAAGATTTAGGTGTGATATAAGCAGCATTAATTTGAAAGTGGCTAATCAGTGTTTGGGAGCAAGAAATTAAGCTAATAAGATGCTTGGTATAATAAATCGTAATGATGTTTACATGCTAGCAAAGGAAGTTTATAAGAGAAAACTGTAAATAAGGTATGTAGGCCAGTATTAGAATTATTTGCCACAAGTTGGTTATCCTCCTTATTCTTATAAGACTTTAAATACTAGAAGTAGCGCAATGTAGACGACACAAAGTGATTTCTGCCTTTGAGGTAATGAGCTATGAGAGAGCTGAAGGAGTTCAGAATGTTTTCTAGAAAGCACTTCCAAGGGATATGGATACAAAGTCTACAAAAATACATCTATTTATAATACATAACAATATTATAATTCTTCTAGTAGAAGCTACGACGGGCAGACCAGAGCACTTTATAGAAAATTATAGAAAAATGTGCCATGCTTATGTAAGAAAGCATTCATTTCTCACAGGGTGTTAAATTTTGGAATTGTTTGCACAGCAAGTTGTTGAGAATGACTCGAGTTCAACATTTAAGAAAGGATTGTATAGTTTATATGGATGGTTTGTGTTTCATATTTTTTTTTAGTAAAGCCAAATTAGCGGTTTTTTGTTACAGTCATGATTATAAGTTACAGAACTGCATGTACTAGCCTATAGTATTTTTCTTTTTAGTTTGTTAGACTTTGGTTTGTATACTATGAAAGTTGTACAAGCCCTAGAATGTTTTGATGGATTTGCATGAGCAGTTTTAGAACTTTGTTGTATACTATGCAATTATTGACAAGCCCTAATGATGCTTTGTGATTTGCATGACATTGTTGTTTGATGATTGGTGCTGTTGCTCTGACTGGGGGACAGTCTATACGCTCATGTGTCTTACTGTCTTTTATTCTAATGGTTTCTATGTTGAAACGAATCGCTATTGTGTAAGGGCTTCTGTTGCGATTACGTTGAGCTCATAAGGTGGATTTCTGACTGTAACTAGTTCTCACTAAAAGCGTATAAAGGACGTAAAAGCTGTGCTTAATTTCGACTTTGCGTCATATTTATTTTACTACTTTCTGCTTCCCGTGCCATTGTTGCTTTTACCCAGTTATCTCTCTCTT
>JABUQX010009104.1:0-2500 GCA_015478945.1 Trachelipus rathkii
AAGAGAGATGTGTCAGAACAATTTAGAAAAAATACGAAAATAATATTGCTGCTTATCTAGGATTTGGGAGTAAATAAAGTTATTTTAGTAAAGAATTCCTTCCTAACAGCGGGCGATAAGTTAAAATTTGGATAAATATCTAGGAGTTACCTGCCTGAAAATTCAAAATAAAGGACAAAGAAATATTTGTTAAATTTCTAATAAATATGTCATAATTACTAAAAATTTTTCCAATTTTATAAAATATTTAGCCTAATAAATATTAAAAATTCATAGATATATACAAATATTGCTAATAATGGAAATTGCCACAATAAAGAAAATACCCGAAATTAAATGTTTCCGGTATCTAACGGAGTCAGCGCACTTATAATGTCGCATGATATATATATATATATATATATTATATATATATATATATATAAATTTATATATATATAATATTATTATATATATATATATATATATATATATATTATATATATATACTATATTATATAATTATATATATATATATATATATAGAGGAAGAGGAGGGGTTTTTCTTTTCCTTCTTCCGGCCAAGGGAGCTCTGGTTGGGGCAGGACAGGCCCAGCAAGTCACTGCCCGACATGATCTGCTTGCAATACCCTAGACTCAGCCTCGGAACAGGACAGATTTTTCGGCTCACGAACTAGGCGACGAAAACGGACTATGAATTCGGATACACACCAAAAATTTAAATGTGCAACGTTGAATGTTGCAACATACAGCGGCAAGGAAGAGAGCGGCAAGGAAGAGGAGGTGGTGAGGATGAAGAAGAGGAGGAGGATTTACCTGCTGGGAATGGCGGAGATGAGAGTAAGGGGAGCAAAGGAGGGTAGAGATTTGGAAGGAGGATATGTCCTGATGTACAGTGGAGTAGAGGAAGGTTGGAGGAAGCTTGGAGTGGGATTCGTAGTAGGACCTAGGATAAGCCCATATATACTGAAAGCGGAAGGAATAAATGAGAGACTTATGGTGTGCAGTTTCAAAATCATGAGAAGGAAGTACCATGTGTTCCAGGTATATGCACCCCAACAGGGACATTCAAATGAGGAGAAGGAAGAGTTTATGAAGTTGATGGAAAGATGGGTAGGGTTGGGAGGTGAAGAAAATAGCATATGTGTGCTGATTAGAGATTTTAATGCAAGGGTTGGGAGCAGAAGGAGTGAAGCGGAAGAAGGGATAGGATGTTTTGGAGAGGAGGAAAGAAATATAGAGGGTGAAAGACTATTGGACTTCTGTGTGAGGAGGGGTTTTAAAATCATGAATACATACTTTGACCACAGAGCATCACATAGATACACCAGGTACAGATGGAACAGCAACACGGGAGAGTTTGATCAGAAATCGGTAATAGATTATGTAATAGCTTCAGATAGGAGAATGATACTGAATGTTAAGGTCATGCCGGGTGAAACTATGGATTCAGACCACAGACTTTTGGTGGCTGACTTTAGAATTAGAGCAGAAAAGAATAATACTTTAGACAAGAGAAAGATAGTAAAGGTGGAGTCCCCCTGAAAGAACAGAGTAAAAAAGATGCATATTGAAATAGGGTAGAAGAGAAAATAGGCCAGCTAGATAGAGAAGAGATTTTTACAGAACTACAAGAGAAGATAATGGAGGCAGCGGGGGAGGAGCTGGGATACAGATATGTGGGAGGTACAAAGAAGAGACACAAGAGATGGTGGAACGAGGTGGTGGAGGAGGCGTAAAGATAAAAACCAAAAAATGAGAAGATGGTTTAAGAAAGGAGAATGGGTTCAATCAAGGCAAGAATATGTAGAGGCTAGAAATAGGGCAGAAATAGTGAAAAGAAATGCAAAGAAAGAGGCAGCCAGGAAGATGGCAGAGGAGCTAGCAGAAGATGCAGCAGGTAATAAGAAGAAGATATTTAAGATGGCAAGAACATATAAAACACAGAAGAAAAGACAAAGTAATATTAAGAATAAAGAGGGAGAAACCCTGGTGAAACCAGAGGAAATAAATAAGAGATGGACGGAATATTTTGATGAGCTGCTAAATGAAGGAGAGGAAGGAGGAGGAGGAGGAGGGGAGGAGGAGGAGGAGGTTGGAGGAAGGAGGAGGTAGGAGGAGGAGGAGGAGGAGGAGGAGGAGGAGGGAGGAGGAGGAGATTGGAGGGGAGGGGTTGTTGGAAGAGGGATGATGCAGAGGATGCGGAAGGATGAAATTACTAGAAAGAAACCTAGAAGAACCATAAGAAAATGAAAAATGAATAAAGCTCTGGAGAAGATGGAATAAGCAGTTGAGTTGATTAAGGAAGGCGGAGAGGTGATGAGGAGAGAAGGTTTTGGATTACTAAATGAGGTGTTGAGAAGGAAAAGAAGTCCCAGAGAGTGGGGAAAAAACTATTTATTATTCCAAATATATAATACAGAAGGAGACTCCGGAGAGTGCAAAAATTACGGGGATCTCCTTGATAGATCATATGGCAAAAATATATGAAAGAGTGTTG
>JABUQX010009104.1:7500-20000 GCA_015478945.1 Trachelipus rathkii
TTTACTAAATTGTAACGTTTTACATACCCTAAATCAGTAAAATCAGTAAATCAACCACCAATCCATCCACCGTACCATCCCTCCACTCTCCTGGCCATCCATGATCTATTGATCTATTGATCTATTGATTCAAGTCACATTTTCGAGTATCATTTTTGGCATAAACATAACATAAAATCAAATTCTTTATAAAGATCTATCAATATATGCTGACGTAACAAAGTTTTCCACATTAATAAAGCTTACTTAGCATTCATCTGAACTATGAATATAATACACAACGACAACCTAACACATCTTAAAGGGATAAATGGTTAACGTTAACAAAGTTTCACACTTAACAACAGTAAAGTAACTAAACATAACATCCAAAAACGTAACTTATTTACAACTTTGTCAAGCATGTCTGCTAACATAACATGTTAATTTTACATTAACATGGTATATTTTAACAAAATTTTAACATAGCATTGTGTAATTATCATACAGCGCAGCGAAAGTATGCTAACGTGACAAAGTTTCAGCACTAATAAAGCAACATAGCATTACCGAAATAAGAATACTAATGTACAAAGACAAAACCTGACACATCTTATAACCGGCAAATAAACTGCTAACATTAACAAGATCCACACTTAACACCAGTAAAGTAACTAACAATGCGTGCAAAGCGTAACCTATTCATACTTTATCAAACATATATCCAACATGACATGTTAATTTTACATTAACATAGTAAAATATTTAACAAAAAATTTAGCATAACCTTACCTAACGCTCATAATACCTAACGGATAAAAAAAAACAAAGTAAAGTTTTACCCTCTGTAAAGCTAAAACTAACATAACATGCTTAACACACAACAACCAGACGAATAAAACGCCATCATTACAAATTAGTCAATAAATCGAACATACGAGGGAAGTAAACAAGTTTTTCAATTTTATAACATATAATTTTCATTGAAAATAGCGTTATATAAATACATAAAAACATATAAATACATAAAAACATAAGTTTATTTTAAATATATTAATTCATCTAATAGAGAACATAGGATTCAAGTTGGGTAAACGCTCTATATATCTCTCTAAAGATTCAACATCCTTGAAAGGATGTAAGTATAAAAGGCGCTTCAGCAACACTAATCCATTTTTTCGGCGTATGACGATTCAGCAGCACTCATTTTCTCATACAAGAGAGAAGTAAATTTCAAGCTGATAGTTATTAACGCACTCCTGTATACTGTATTATACGGGAACCAAATGTTTCGGTGTAAATATCATAGATTACACCATGTGCTATTTTTTTAAGTCCTCAAGTATGTCAAACATCGTTAAGGTGAGATGTTAATTCGTTTTTTTATTTTAAGCAATGCTTGTAATATTGTCAGATGTTCGAACTGTGAAATCTATACACGTACGCATGAAGGTCACAATCGATGGGTTTCCAGTAGTTGCGTACATCAGGGTTTTAATATCGCCACATGACGAGAAACACAACGTCTATTCTAATTATAACCTCTCAACACTGTCACCTCTGATAGATATTTCAACTACTCGTTGATCCACCGGATAACACATACTTATCCTCTAGCCATGCTGCTGCGATGTCATAATCTTGATGAATCCAGCAGCACAAACGAATAAGGGTCTATTATTTGAACGTCTGGCAGGAATGCAAGCAATGTATCGGTATCCATCCGGTTGACGATTAATATAAATGACACATCGTTTGGAATAACGAAGCTCCTCGTGAAGATATCAAACAACAGGTGTAGAGATGCGAGAGATGTCATCGTACCAGTACAAGCGAAAAAATGTCCTACTGACGAAATGTATGCGTAAACAACCTTATAGGTATGAGAATGTCTTCTTTCAACCATCAGAAGAAAGTAAACAAGAATACGACGCAAGAACGAACCATATCAGTTCAAGGGTATATATTCTTCGTTAGACAACAACAAACAACGACAACAACAACAGACACTCAATAACAATAGTACAAAAATAAGTTCTTTATATACCGAACAAACGAATATATGCTGAACGTAAACATGGGTTTTCAGCATTAATAAAGCTACATAAGCATTACGCCAGAACTAAGCACACCTTACGCTTGAATAAACAACTAACATTAACCTTACGCAAGAATAAACAACTAACATTAACAAAGTTCCATACTTAACAGCAGTAAAGTACCTAGCACAGCGTACAAAACGTAACCTATTCACACTTTTTCAAGCATATCTCTAACATATCAATGTTAATTTTACATTAACAACTGATTTACGCAACATTTAGAGTATCATTTCGGATAAACATAGCACAAAATGAGTTCTTTAAATACTAACCATCGAATATATGCTAACATAACAAGGTTTCCATATTAATAAAGCTAACATAGCATCATATGAACTAAGAAAATAATGTACAACGACAAACTAACACAACTTAAGCACGAATAAAGTGTTAACATTAACAAAGTTCCACACTTAACACCTGTAAAGTAACTAACATTGCATACAAAACGTAACCTATTCATACTTTTTCCAAGCATATCTCTAACATATTAACGTTAATTTTACATTGACACAGTAATATTTAACAATGGGGATTTATCATATCTGTCTAATTATCATACAGACCACGAATAACTGTAAACATAACAAAGTTTTATCCAAACCAAAATAGCAAAAATAAGTTCTTTATAAACTAACCATAGAATATATGCTAACGTAAAAACGTTTTTAATATAAAGCTAACATAACATAACCTGAACCTAAGATAATAATGTACAACGACAAATCTAACACAACTTAAACACGAATAAACTACTAACATTAACAAACTTCCGCACTTAACAGCAGTAAAGTACCTAACACTTCGTACAAAACGTAACCTATTCACACTTTTTCAAGCATATCTCTAACATATCAATGTTAATTTTACATTAACATCGTAATATTTAACAAAAATTTAGCATAAACCTGTCTAATCATCATACTGACAAAGAATATAATGCTAACGTAACAAATTTTTTACATCAACTTCGTAATATTTAAAAAAAATTCATCATAACCTCGTCTAAATATCACAATCCAAACGAATAATTGCAAAACATAACAAAGTTTTACCAACCTAAACAAAAAATAACAAAATTTTATCCTGACATACTAAAACTAAGTTCTTTGAATAAATTATCACAGTAAAGCGTAATAGTTTTACTGATTTTAAAGCAGTAAATTAAGTAAATCAGTATCAAACCACCTCGTCCCTGCAGTCCCCTGCTCATCCATCCGCCTATGATCTATCGACCTATTGATTCAAGTCATATTTCGAGTATCATTTTGGATAAACATAACATAAAAATAAGTTCTTTAATATACTGTCTACAAATATATGCTTTAAACCAACAAAGTTTTAGGCATCATAAAGCTAACATATCATAACCGCAATAAGAATATAATGTACAAGGCAAACCTAACATAGCCTCGCGTATGAATTAATTAGCTAAATCCTGGAAAATTCCCTACTTTCAAGGTAAATAGCTATAGGTCCATACAATATTCGATATGTTCCTACTTTTCTTGCTATCAGCAACAGGTAAGGTCGTATCATTAACAAAATCCCTTACAAAGTGACCAAATCTATCAAAGAATACCAACATCTTGAACTATGAATTAACACTATCTTCATCAAAGTGTCACTCGTTTTCGAGTATAACATCAATTGACCTATGAATAAACATAGACATTAGCAAAATTCTAGGGCAAACCTAACATTACCCAACAAAAACTTAACCTAGGCTCACGTTTCTAACACATCATCGTCAGTTAACACAGTAATATCTTACAAAAACTCATCATTTCTCTAACAAATCAGTGTTATTTTCACATTGTCATAGTAATATTTAACATAACGTACCTAACTTACGAATAAAAGTTTTACATTAATCAGAGTATCTAAGCACACATTACCTCCGAAGAGAAACCCAAAGGGGAATGCGCCCCCTTGAAAGGGTTGAATCTTGAGAGGGGGGATCCCCGAAGGGGTGTAAGCAGGCATTACCTCCGAAGGAGGGGTAAGACCTCAGCCGGGCTGAGGCCCAAAGCCTGCTTACACCCCTTCGGGGTGATCCCCCCTCTCAAGATTCACACCCTTTCAAGGGGCGCATCCCCTTGGGTTTTCTCTCGGAAGGTAATGTGTTGCTTTAGATACTCTTGATTAATGAAAACTGTTTATTCGTAAGTTAGGTACGTTATGTTAAATATTACTATGACAATGTGAAAATAACACTGATTTGTTAGAGAAATGATGAGTTTTTGTAAGATATTACTGTGTTAACTGACGATGATGTGTTAGAAACGTGAGCCTAGGTTAAGTTTTTGTTTATTTATGAATTAAGAAAATAAAACCTTTGGCAAAATGACTATGTTTATTCATAGGTCAATTGATGTTATACTCGAAACGAGTGACACTTTGATGAAGATAGTGTTAATTCATAGTTCAAGATGTTGGTATCTTTGATAGATTGGTCACTTTGTTAAGGGATTTTGTTAGATGATACGGCTTTACCTGTTGCTGATATGCGAGAAAAGTGGGAACATATCGAATATTGTATGACCTATTAGCTACTTTACCTTTGATAAGTAGGGAATTTTTCAGGATGTTAGCTAAATTATTCATACGCGAGGTATGTTAGGGTTGCCTTTTTGTACATTATATTCCTTAGTTGCTTTTAATGAAAATATTAGGCTTTAGTTGATGCTAAAACTTTGTTGGTTAAGCATATATTTGTAGGTCAGTATATAAAGAACTTATTTTTATGTTATGTTTATCCAAAATGATACTCGAAATATAACTTGAATCAATAGATCATAGGCAGGTGGGATGGGTATGGGTCTGCAGGGATGGGTGGTTTGATTTACTGATTTACAGATTTACTGCTTTAAAATCAGTAAACTTTTACGCTTTACTGTGATATTTTATTCAAAGAACTTATTTTTATGTTATGTCAGGATAAAATTTTGTTATTTTTTTGTTATGTTTGGTTAAAACTTTGATTATGTTTGCAATTATTCGCTGTGGATTGTGATATTTAGACGAGGTGTGATGAATTTTTTTTGTTAAATATTACGAAGTTGATGTAAAAAATTTGTTACGTTAGCATTATATTCTTTGTCAGTATGAAGATTAGACAGGTTTATGCTAAATTTTTGTTAAATATTACGATGTTAATGTAAAATTAACATTGATATGTTAGAGATATGCTTGAAAAAGTGTGAATAGGTTACGTTTCGTACGAAGTGTTAGGTACTTTACTGCTGTTAAGTGCGGAAGTTTGTTAATGTTAGTAGTTTATTCGTACGTATGGTGTGTTAGGTTTGTCGTTGTACATTATATTCTTAGTTTAGTTGATGCTATGTTAGCTTTATTAATGATAAAAACGTTGTTCACGTTAGCATATATTCGATGGTTAGTTATATAAAGAACTTATTTTTGTCTATGTTTGGATAAAACTTTGTTATGTTTACAGTTATTCGTTGGTCTGTATGATAATTGGACAAGATTATGATAAATCCTTGTTAAATATTATTGTGTCAATGTAAAATTAACGTTAATATGTTAGAGATATGCTTGGAAAAAGTATGAATAGGTTACGTTTTGTATGCAATGTTAGTTACTTTACAGGTGTTAAGTGTGGGGAACTTTGTTTAATGTTAACACTTTATTCGTGCTTAAGTTTGGTGTTTAGTTGTCGTTGTACATTAATTTTCTTAGTTCATATGGGATGCTATGGTTAGCTTTATTTAATATGAAAACCTTGTTATGTTAGCATATATTCGATGGTTAGTATTTAAGAACTCATTTTGTGCTATGTTTATCCGAAATGATACTCTAAATGTTGCGTAAATCAGTTGTTAATGTAAAATTAACATTGATATGTTAGAGACAGGCTTGGCAAAGTCTTAACTAGGTTACGTTTTGTAGGCTGTGCTAGGTACTTTACTGCTGTTAAGTATGGAACTTTGTTATGTTAGTAGTTTATTCGTGGGGTAAGGTATGTTAGAATTTCGTTATTGTACATTATATTCTTAGTTCTGGTAATGCTATGTTAGCTTTATTAATGTGAAAACATGTTACGTTAGCATATATTCGTTGGTTGGTATATAAGAACTTATTTTTGTACTATGTTATTGTTGTTGTTGTTGTTGTCGTTGTTGTTGTTGTTGTTGTTGTTGTTGTTGTCTAACGAGAATATATACGCTTTTGACTGATATGGTTCGTTCGTGCGTCGTATTTTTGTTTACTTTTCTTCTGATTGGTTGAATGAAAGAATCTCATTACCTATAAGGTTTGTTTTTACGCATACGATTTCCGTCAGTAAGACATTTTTTTCGCTGTACTGGTACGATGACATCTTCCCCCATCTCTACACCTGTTGTTGATATCTTCGACGAGGAGCTTCGTTATTCCCAACGATGTGTCATTTATATTTAATCGTCAACCGGAATGGATACCGATACATTGCTTGTAATTCCTGCCAGAGGCTTCAAATAATAGACCTTTATTCGTTTGTGCTGCTGGATTCATCAAGATTTTCGACATCGCAGCAGCATGGCTAGAGGATAAGTCTGTGTTATCCGATGGATCGACGAGTAGTGAAATATCTATCAGAGGTGACAGTGTAAGAGGTTATAATAGAATAGACGTTGCGTTCTCGTCATGTGACGGTATTAAAACCATTGATGTACGCACTACTGGAAACCCATCGATTGTGTGACTTCATGCGTACGTGTATAGGTTTTCACAGTTCGAACATCTGAAAATATTACAGCTTTGCTTAAAATAAAAAACGAATTAACTTCTCATCTTAACGATGTTGACATACTTGAGGACTTAATACATATCGCACATGGTGTGTGTAATCTATGATATTTACACCGAAACATATGGTTTCCCGTATAATACAGTATACAGGAGTGCGTTAATAATAATCAAGCTTGGATAAGTTACTTCTCTCTTGTATGAGAAAATGAGTGCTGCTGAAATCGTCATACGCCGAAAAATGGTTTAGTGTTGCTGAAGGCATTTTTAATACTTACATCCTTTCAAAGGAGGTTGAATCTCTGGAGAGATATATAGAACTTACCGCAACTTGAATCTAATGTTCTGCTGATTAGTGGCTGAAATATTTGGGGTAACATCTTTATCGACGTTATTTGCAGTTTTTTTTGTTGTTATCATAACGTGTCACTTCAATGAAATTATTTACGTTAAATTAATATTTATATAGTATATTATATAAAAATTAAAAAATATAATATATAACTAATTTAATATAATTATTCGTGATTAAATTTATTAATTTTAATTAATTAATAATTATATATATTATTTATAAATTAATATAAATAATAATTATATTATTATATAATATAAATATAAAAATAAAATATATTATTATTATTTAAAATAAATAAATTTATATAAAATAATAAATAATAAGGTAAATAAATAATTTAATAATAATAAATAATATAAAATAATAATAAAGATTGTATTATTATCATATATAATTTATATATTTAAATTTAATTTAATATATAAATAATATAATATTAATAATTTTATATAAAAATATATAAAATAAAAAAAAAAAAAATTTTAAATTAAAAAAAATATTAAAAAATTAAAAATATTAATATAATATATTAATAAATAATTATAATAATAATATATTATAAATTTTAATATATAATATATATATAAAAATAATATATAATATAATAATTATTATAAAATTTATAATAATAAAATATTTAATAAATTTAATAATAATATTTAGATTATTTTTTAAAAATTATAAATTATTTAAATATAATAATTTTTTAAAATCTATAAATTAAAATAAAATAATTTTTATATATAGAATAATTAATATATTAAATTAAATTTTTAATAAATAAAATTAATTTTGATAAAAAAATTAAATAAAAAAAAATTATAAAAATAAATATATATAAATATTATAAAATAAACAAGTAAAACATATTATTAAATTAAATTTAATAATTTAAAATTAAATAAAATTTATTATTATAATATAAAATTATTTAATATAATATTACTATAAATTTATATGTATAAAAAAAATATAATAATATATTTATAATATTTATTATTATAAAAAATAATATAATTTGTAAAATATTTTGCCTAGTATATATAAAAATTTGCTTAATTATTAATAAAATATAATAAAAAATCCTAATAAATTTATAAAAAATAATATCAATGGAAATATGAAACTAGAAATAAAATATAAATAAAAAAAATAAAATATATATATTAATAAATATCATATATTAATCTTTATATATAAATATTGTTAAATAAAATATAAAAAGTAAAATATACATTAATAAAAAAAGATAAATTAATAATAATATATAAAAAAAAAATATAAAATAAATAATATATAAATCATAAAATAATGCTAGTAAATATATTAAATATATATTTAATAAATATATAAATATATAATATATATAAAAATATAATATATATGATACAATATTATATAATAATTTATATATTTAAAGTGAAATATATAAAATATTATAAATATAATAAAAAAATATAATATATTAATAAAGAATAATATATAATAGTTAAAAAATTAATTAAATATTAAATTAAAATTAAAAATAAATTAATATATAAATATAATTTTAATAAATATAATTAAATAAAATTAAAAAATAAAAATAATCTATATAAATATATAAACAAGAAAGATAATATAAAAGGTTTATCAAATTAGAATACATATTCTAAAATAACAATTTTTAATAATAATAAAAAAAAATATAAAAAATAAATATAAAAATAATCTATTAATTAAAAATTATAAATATAATAATTATAATATAATATAATATACTAATTTAAGATAAAAATTATTTTTTAAATAAATAAATATATTAATAAAAATTAATTAAATATATATTAAAAATAATAAATATAATTTAAATATATTAATATAAAAATTATTTAAATATAATAAAATATTAAATAGATAATATTATACTATTTAATATAAAATATAAACGGTATATATAATATATAAATAAAATAAAATTTTAAAAATATTAATAATTAATAAATTATAAATTTATAAATTTAAAAAAATTATAAAAAATAAAAAATAATATTATAATTAATAATTATAATAATTAACATATTAACTAATAAAATATAATAATTATTTATATTATATATAATATATATATAAAAATGAAAACTTGTTTTACTTCGTCGTATGTTCGCCTCGAGTGTCAAAAAAACAAAAAAAAAAAAACAAAATAAAAAAACATAAAAAAAAAAAAAAAAAAAAAAAAAAAAAAGTTGGTTTAATGATGGCTGTTTATTCGTCTGGTTGTTGTTGTGTTAAGTATGTTATGTTCATAGTTTAGCCTTACAGAGGGTAAAAATTTACTTTGTTTGTCTTATCCGTTAGGTATTATGTGGTTAGTAAAGGTTATGTAAATTTTTTTGTTAAATATTAACTATGTTAATGTAAAATTAACATTGGTCCAATGTTTGGATATATGTTTGAGAAAGTGATGAATAGGTTACGTTTGCACGATGTGTTAGTTACTTTGCTGGTGTTAAGTGTGGATCTTTGTTAATGTTAGCAGTTATTCGTATAAGTTGTCAGGTTTGTCTTTGTACATTATATTCTTAGTTCTGGTAATGCTATGGTTGGCTTTATTAGTGTGAAAACTTTGTCACGTTAGCATACTTTCGCTGGTCTGTATGATAATTACACAATGCTATGTTAAAGTTTTGTTAAATATTACCATGTTATGTAAATTAAACATTGTTATGTAGAGACATGCTTGAGCAAAGTCGGTAAATAAGTTAACGTTTTTTGGTGTTATGTTAATTACTATTACTGTTGTTAGTGTGAAACTTTGTTAACGTTAACCATTTTATCCTGTTTAAGATGTGTTAGGTTTGTCGTTGTGGTTTATTTTCATAGTTCAGATGATGCTAAGTAGGCTTGTTGTTAAGTGTGGAAACTTTGTTACGTCAGCATATATTGATTGATCTTGTATAATGAACTTGATTTTATGTTATGTTATATCCAAAATGATACTCGAATGTGACTTGAATCAATAGATCAATAGATCAATAGATCATGGATGGCCAGGAGGGTGGAGGGACGGTGGATGGGTGGTGGTTTGATTTACTGATTTACTGATTTGGGGTAATGTAAAAGGTTTAGCTAATTTGTAGTAAAATATGACCTGATCATAGATCATATGATCAATAGCCGGATAAGGATACATAGGCAATGGACAGGAGGTGGCGGGATTGGTGGCTAGATGGTTGGTTTGATTTACGATTTACTGATTTAGGGTAATGCAAAAAAACGTTAAAGTTATAAACATAAAGAATTAAGAAATTTTATTTATTTATTTATTTATTTTTTTTTTTATTTTTTCTTGATGGTTCTGAAACCTTTATTTTCGAAATCTACAGACCCAGTAACATATATAAAGACACCAATATTGTTGTTATACGAATGTTTTTAACTCGGCACCGCAGCGGCTCCAGCACCGGTGCCGATGCCAACTCCTCAGATTCCGATACCAACTCTTTCTAGAAATTACACTCTGAATCCTCTCACCAAATTTCAGCCTTCTACGAACACTTCGATTTTTTAATGGGGGTGGGGTCTCTCTTTGGTGGGGGGGCCCTTGGGGGGCGTAACTTCGTCTACGACGAGGTTACGTTATCCCAACGGGGTCCAAGTTTGACAGCAGATACCATGTCTCCAACTCTAGCGCAGAGCGTGGTGCGAGACGGAGCAATGCGGTGGGTGCGGTGCGGTGCGAGGCAATGCAGAGGCTGAACCGACGCTGAAGGACACGCAGAAGGACTTAAAAAACAACTCAGAAGTGATCCCGAAGGGATCACTTCTTCGACGTAATAATAATAATAATAATAATAATAATAATAATAATAATAATAATAATAATAATAATAATAATAATAATAATAATAATAATAATAATAATAATAATAATAATAATAATACAAACAGACAAACAAACAAACAGACAAACACAGACCTTCGGTCTGTGTCTGTCGGTCAGACAGACCTTCGGTCTGTCTGACCTCCAGGTGTTCGATTTAGGCCTAATCTCGCTCGCTCAGATCCCGCAACAAGGGCGTAAGCGCAATATTCACGTCGACCCTCGGGGGCGACCCCCCTCTATATACATCCTAGAGACTTGAAATTTACCCTGTTTCGAGCTTAACCCATATATAGATTATATTCCAAGTTTGAAGCCAATATCTCTAGTCCTTCATATCGAAAAGGGTGCTAGCGGTCAAACTGTTCCGTAACTACTATATATATATATATATATATATATATTATATATATATATATATATATATATATATATATATATATATATATATATATATATATATATATATATATATATATATATATAATTTTTATTATATGTATATATTATATATATATATATAATATACTTTTCTTTCTTACTTTCTCGCCCCCCATGGCCACCCTCTCTTCAGAGCGCCACACCTCGCGAAGATACTCCGACGCTGTTGTCGGCCTCCTCCAAAAGATCGCTCAAATTTGTTATGTCCAGATTGCTCTGGGACGATGGTTAGCTGGACACTCTAGGAGGAAGTGAGACACAATTTCCGGGGCCTGGTTGCATTTTGTGCAGATATTTGACATGGTCTGGTTGAGTTTAAACCTGTATGTGTAATATTGCAGGTTTGGGTGGTGGGCACATCTTAGTTTGGCCAAAGATGATTGGACTGTTAGAGGAAGAGAGTCGAATTCGGATGCAATTTCTGGTGGATGTTCATTTAGTATATTGTTTGGTTGACGGTTTCTTAAATAATTTTCAGTTATGTGTGTGTGTGTATTTGTTTTTGTATAAAAGGTGTTGCCCTGTGGTAGCCGGATGTAATTTAGGATTTGTTTGTATAATAAGGATGGGGAAGTGGAGGTTGTTTTAACCTGTGGTTAGTAGGGTTGGAAAATGAAGTGTGGCATGGGTGATGAGGTGTTTATATTTTTGAGTAGAAAACTGTGAGCCTATCCATTTCTAAATGTTTATCTATTGGAGTATTATTTTTGTTTCTTCATGTAAGTGTTGTTGTGGAGTTGTAGTTGTGCAACCTGTTATAATTCTAAGTGCCTTGTTTTGGGTGGTTTGAAGTTTTCTCATGTTTCCCTTGGTTAATAATGAGTGCCATATAGGTGACGCGTAATTTAATGTTGGACGGATGTATTGCTTGTAGATGGTGATAGATATTTGTTTATTGTTTTTAATGTCAGGCGCTAGTATGGTTCTTATATGTTTTAGTTCCTATTTGCTGATGTTGTTATGTTTTCCATGTGTTTTGTGAAAGTTAAGTGTGTGTCCATGTTCCCCA
>JABUQX010009104.1:25000-40000 GCA_015478945.1 Trachelipus rathkii
TTACTGAAAATCAAGTCAGCTGCTGACATGACTTGGATTTCCTGTCGGTTTAGAGACCTGAAACCACCAAACAATGTCTCACCGATCTCAGAAACCCTTAATTTGACTTCTCAAACGTCAAAAAACCAAATGTTGCAAAATAATGCTTTGCAACTTCCGGTTTTCGGTTTGGCTGCTGAAGTAGCACCCCATACTACTGAGTAGGTAATGGGTAAATGAGAAAGTTGAAGAATGGTAAATCTGCAGGTATAGATGAAATTACTGGTGGAATAATCAAGAACAGAGGCAACTTGGTGATTTTTGTTGATTTTTGATGTTGTGCAACAAATCGTTTATGTAAGGTATAGTTCCGAGGGATTGGAGGAGAGCAGCAATAGTACCCTTATATAAGGGTAAGGGGGATATAAGGGGAATTATAAGAGAATTAGTTTATTGGGTGTTGCAGGGAAGATATATGCTTGTATTTTGGTCGAAAGAGTACGTCGTGTGACTGAGGGACTGATTGGTGAAGAAGAAATTGCCTTTAGAAGTGGTAGAGGATGTGTATATCAAATCTTTACATTAAACAAATGAGTGAGAAAATGAGAGAGAAAAGAATAAATTGTATTTATTTTTATGAATTTGCAAAAGCATAAGATAGAATAAATAGGGAAACTCTATGAGAGGTGTTTGTGATATATGGTGTTGGTGGTAGGCTTCTGAATGGAATCAAAACTATGTATGACGATAGTGAAGCGTGTGTTAGAATAAATGGAGCTGAAAGTGATTGGTTTAATATTAATAGCGGAGAGAGGCAAGGATGTATCATGTCTCCCTGGTTATTCAATTTGTATATGGATTGGGTTATGAAAGAATTAGAGGTGGGTGTGGCAGGGAAAGTTGCTAGAATAATGGAGAGTGGAAGAGAGTGGAGGGTTCCCTACCTATTTATTATATGCGGAAGATTTGGTTTTGTGTGGCGAATCTGAAGAGAATTTGAGAGGATTAGTAGAGGAATTTGATATGGCGTGTAAATGAAGGGGTTTGAAAGTAAACGTAGATAAGATTAAGGTTATGGTTAAGAGTGAGGACAGTCCTCGGCTGAAGTTATGTTGGATGGTGAGCAACTGGAACAAGTGCCTGAGTTTAAATTTTTAGAATATATGTTGGATGAAAAGGGAACGGAGGATTCATAGTGTAGCGGGATAATTGTGAATTGTGAGAAGATAGCTAGTTCATTTAAATCCTTGGTGGATATAAAGGAATTAAGTCATGAGTGCACTAGGGTCTTACATGAAGGAATGTTGTTACCTGTGTTAATGTATAGTAGTAAGACTATGGTCTGGAATAAGAGGTATAGATCTAAAGTACAATGTGTTCAGATGAACAATGTTAGAGACGTGTTAGGTGTGAGAAGAATTGATAAAATGAGTAACGAACGCATTAGGAAGTTGTGTGGCGTGAGGAAAGGAGTAAATACGAGAATAAATGAAAACACATTGATATGGTTTGTTTATGTGAAAAGGATGGATGATGGTCGGTTGGCATGGTGAGTGTGCTGGGAATCGACCGGCTGGGAGACCGAAGAAAAAGTGGATTGAGTCAGTAAAGAATGTCTGGGGGATTGTCAATGTGAGTTTGACAGAGGCGAGAAAAAGCTGCATAATAAGAGTGAATGGCGGGGTTTTGTGTGGGTTATGGTTGTGACCCACCTGCGACAAGAGATGAACACTATATTGACGAGTGAGGGTCCATCCCAGTCCGGTGAAGCCCAAGGTTTGATTTTCCTGACTGCGACGAGTTCTCATTTAAGGGTATAAATTAGACGGTAAGGCTGGGCTTTCTTTTCGACTTGCGTCATATTCTTCTACTACTTTTCTGTTTCCAGTCCATGTGACGCATTTTACCCCCAGTCTTGGGAAAGAAGGTGGGGGATGATGACGATGATATATATATATATATATATATATATATATATATATATATATATTATATATATATTATATATATTATATATATATATATATATATATAGTAATATATCATTATATATATATATATATATATTAATATACTATATATTCATCCTCTAACTCGTTTTAATATATCCAACTACACTTATTTCATGATTTCCGTCTAAAGGGTGGAGTATGTGCCTATGTAAACATTAACACTCCTGTAACACGTCTCGTGAATCTCCTCGAATCTCCTAATTTGATGTTCTGTGGCTTAAATCTTTCTTCGCTTTCTTACTCAATAATGTTGGGTGTTTCTGCTCTGTTCTCTAACCGAACCATTTTCACGCCTTTTTTTGAATATTTTACAACTTCTGCACGAGACTGTTTACTCTTCTATTCCACCTCCTGAGGTCCTCTATTTGGGGATTTCAATGTACACAGATGAAATGTTTGGGGTCCTCATCATATGATTTAGGTGGGGGGAGGCGAATTGTTTCAGCATTCTCACGATCTGGAGCAACTAATTACAGAACCCACACACATTCCGGATGCGTCTCCAATCAATTCCTTTGAACACACTGGACCTATGTTTCAATTCCCACTAGTCTTCTATTTATAAATACAGCACCTTGCGCTTCCTATTGGTAAATCTTGGGAAAAAAAAAACCAAAACAAAACAACCTTTTAAATTTAATCTCTTAATTTTCAATACTTTTCTTCCAACGCTCCATCCATCCCTGTCGTTCTTCTGGCAATTTGATCGAGCCCGATTGGGGGGTTTTGCGCTGCTTTCTACGCTACTATAATTGAATGACTGCTTGTTCCTCTGGTGACGCTTCGGCTTCTGCGACTAAGAGAGCTGGCATCGTTGACATGATTAGGCAGGATCATTTTTCTGTGAGTAAATCTTTCTCTCCTTATTACGGCATGATTCGTTCGTAATTATTCCCTGTCCACAGGTTAGAGACAATGCGTATCGGGAGGGGAAAAATTCTCGTTCTCCTTCACTAATTTTCATTCAGCCTAGAAATCGTTGCAGGGATACCTTCGACGAGCAAAGCGGGTTTCATCAAACGAAATGGCGCTAACCTCCTTGGTTCTCCTATGACAAATCTTCTGGGCTTTTGCCAAAAACATCTCCAACACTTCTGTAAATCAACCTTTCCTCCTCTTATTCGCTCTGATGGTTCTGTGGCTAACTCTCCAACTGAAAAGGGCCAAACTCCTTCGCTCCTATTTTCCATAACTCAACCTGGACGATTCTGCATTCTCATCCTCCCATCTCTTCTCATGTGTCCTATGCCTTTGCCTGAGTTACATTGATCGGGTGCATGGGCCTGCTGAAATCTATAACGTTTAGGAAGGCGGGTTTGGCCCGCATGGCATTCCCTCTCCGAGTTTTGAGGGAGTGTGCTTCGTGCTGCCCTCCTCTCGTTCAACTATTATTCTCTATGCCTCAATACATAGCACTTTCCTCAGTGGTTGGAGGCGCGATATGTCCAAACCTATTCGGGAAAGGAAGCGCTCTGATTCCTTTTAATATCGCCCTATAGCTTCTAACCTGTATCTTATCTAAATCTTTGAATCCTTCTCAACTCTCATTTCTTAGACGATCTGGAATCTCATTCTCTTCTTTCGATCGGCAAGTACGGCTTTTCGGCGCTCGAGGTCTATTTGCGATATACTTTTCCTATCTAACAGATTTAAGGTTTTCCACCCTTTAAATTACGGGAGGACTTGCGTGTGGCGCTTGACATATCGCAAAGCATTTGACCGGGTAATGGCACGCGTCACTGCTCTCCAAGTTTCCCTCCTTTGGATTCTCCTTCTGCTTTGCTTACTTATGTTAGCTTTCTTCAAAATCGCTCAATATCGCTGTTGTTGATGGGGTGATTTCTTCTTCTTTTTTCTGTTAATAGTGGTTGTTCCTCAGGGTTCTGTCTTATCTCCTTACTTTTCTCTTGCTTTTTCATTAATGATCTTCTCGTCTGCACAACTAACTCTAGTCACTCTATGCGATGACTCGACCTTCATTCTTCAACTCTTTCAATTCTGCTCTTCTTTTACTTCTAGAATTACCCTCTCGTTTAATCTTTCGATTCGCATTACTAGCTGACTGGATAGAAATTCTCGGTGGGTCGTCTCAACGCTTGTGAAATTTAATTATTTAAAACCCCACAATTTTTACAAATCTCCCTCTCTAAGACACTTCTAACTTTCCTATCTTTTTTCTTCGACGGTTCTCTCGTCTCTCCTGTTGACAAATATAAACATCCTTGGCCTTAAGATAAACAAAAAAATGTCTTGGAAACCTCATCATCACAATGGTTGCTAGGGCGGCCTAAAGAAACTGGGAGTTCTGTTTTAGACTGCGAGTCTTTTTTCCTCTTCTCAGTTACTCCAGTATACAAGGGTCTCATCCGGCCTTGAATGGGGTTACTGCTCTCATATCTGGGGGGGGCTTAGGTTTCACCGCCGGCTTTGGATAGGGTCGAATCAAGGCAAAAAAGACTTATAAACTGTCTGTACTTTCTGTTCACTTGACCCTCTATCTTATGCGGCGGCGATGTTGGTGCTTTATCTTCTTTTTTTCTAGGTACCTTAGCGGCAAGTGCTCGAGGGACCTTTCCACTCGCTGCCACCACCTTTAAGACGCCTCGTAGCACAAGGGGTGCTGGTCGGCCATGAGTTTGTGTCGATATTAGGCAACTCCAGACTAGTTTCGCTGCGGTGGCCTCCTGCTTTCCTGCCACCTTGTTCTGTGGAATTCTCTTCATCTTCTGTTGCGTTTCCTACTCAATTTAATCTCCTCACTTTAAAGCCGCGTCTGTGCTCATCTGCGTAATTTGAGTTAGTTGAATTTTTGTTTAGTGTTAAACACCCCTCCTTGAATAGGGCTTTGCCGTGAGCGGTGGTGATAACTGTAAATATATATATAATATATAATATAATATATATATATAGATATTATATATAATAATATATATATATATATATATATATATATAATATATATATATAATATATATATATATATATATAATTATATAGTTATATAATTATAATTTACAACCGTTCCCAGGAAGGGTCAAGACCTGCTCGCGGGGTCACACTCTTTTGAATATTCTCTAATCCTCCAACACTCCATATTTTGGGGGGGGAAAAAAAAAAATAATAATAAAATTAAAAAATATATATATATTATATATATATATATATATATATAATATATATATATATATATATATATATATATATATATTATATAGTATATATATATATATATACATATATATATATATATATATAATATATATATATATATATATATATATATTATATATATATATATATATATATATATATATATATATATATTATATATATATATATGTATTATATATATATATATATATATATTATATATAATATTATATATAAATATATATATATAATATAATATAATATATATAATATATATATATATAATATATATATATATAGTATAATATATATATATATAGATTGATTATATATAATATATATATATATAGTATATATATATATATATATATATATAATATACTATATAATATTATAATATAAAAGGTATCATATATATAATATATATATATTATATATATATATATATATTTATATATATATTATATATATAATATATATTATATATATATATATATATATTATATATATAATATATATATATATATATATATATATATATATATTATGATTTGAGCTAGTCCTGGTTTAAGGTTTTGAGTGGTTGGAGGATGTTGATACACTTTGCTATCTAATAGAAAGTTTTATTATCTGTCCAACAATTAACCTTACAAAGAAGGACTAGAACCATAAATTATCATTGGGACTAGAAGTAAAACAAGAAATAACTACAACGAGAAGTAGAAGTAGAAGCAGAAGTAGAAGCCCAAGCTGCAATAAGAAAATACAAAATAGTTGTCAGCTTGGTTGGAAGATAATTAAAATGTTGCACATTTTAATAGTACACATGATATGTAAGCATTCTCATTAATAAATTAATATTCATGAGAATACAGAATATTAGGGTACATATAAATGGTACACATAACATGTGAGCATTCTCATGAATAGCTTAATATTCATAAGAATGCAGCATATTATGGTACAAGAATTCACAATGGATCCACATTCCTCTGAGCACTATATTCTCAAAAAAATGCCAATCATATCAAGTGAGGCATGTGTGAGTAATGTCACATTAGTAATATCTGGAATATAACAATGAGTAATTTGCAAATAATCATTGTCATATCAGACATTACGACATTGAAGATTTCCACACTAGTGTCTGTACCTCAAATGATGTTTAGACATCATTTGAAAAACAATTCAACAATAGTATGTACAGATTTTTAAACAAATAGACATATTATACTATATAGAGAATATCATATATATATATATAATATATATAATATATATATATATATTTATATATATATATATTATATATATATATATATATATATATATATATTATATTATATGTTGTATGTATGTATGTATGTATGTATGTATGTATGTATGTATGTATGTATGTATGTATGTATGTATGTATGTATGTATGTATGTATGTATGTATGTATGTATGTATGTATGTATGTATGGTGACCGAATGGTGGAGTCTATTCCTATATAAAAACCATCTCGAAACCATCCTGAAACCCATCTCGAGAATCTTGAATCTCCTAATTTCGATATTTTTTGGTTTAAAATCTGTATTCCTACTACTACTACCATTATCTTGTGTCTTCTTTACTGCTCTCCCAATGGAACAAATTTTCCCGTTCTTTTTAAATATCTTACCACCTCTCACGAGACTGTTACTTTTTCTCATCCAACTGCTGAGGTCCTCTACTTACGTGACTTCAACGTACACCACGCTGGGCGGTTGGGATCCTCTCATACTGATACAGGTGGGAAGAAGGCCAAAACATTTAATTTACTCAGTATCGTCCTAATCAATTCTTGAACACTTTTGACTTATGCTTCACCACTTCTCCTTCTCGTTACAAATACACTATTTTCTTTTCTGATCGGTATTTCTGACCTTAATCTATTTACTGCCGATCTACCACAACCACAAACAAATTGTTAAAATTCTTCAGACTTCCTCAATCTTCCTCTGTCGTGCACTCTGTGCATTTCAGTGGGGGCCCCTTCCAGGGGGCACTCAGGGTCATTTGAGGGTTCTGAAACCCTTAAAAATGAGTTCTATGTCATTAAAAACATATATAAAAACATCTCATTTGACTCATTGGGTGTTTAGAGCCAGAATTCCATTTTGGCTCCGACTCGGGCTCTTTGACTTCGACTTCTCTTCTATGCACACACCAAATTTCATTCCTCTACGAACATTTCCAGGTTTTTGGGGCTTAGACCCCTCTCTCTTCGGGTTGAAACCTTGGTGACAGGTAGGTGGCGTCATCAGCAGTCAAGGTGCCAAGTTTGAAGCAGAAACCTCACCTACAATCCATTAAAATACGCTAAGGAAACCAGAGCAGCGCAACATCGGTGTTAAGGCCATCAGCGCTGCTCCGATCCGGTTAAAAAGAAAGGGAATCGATCCGCAGACCCACTAAACATAGAGTTAGACACCATACTCGGCCATACAACAACAAAAACAAAAAAAGAGCTAAAAGTAGCTAAGGGTGCCAGATTTGAGTCTTAAAACGGCAAAATCTGGTTCCGTAAGGTTTGTTGCTATTACTAATAGTAGTAATGGTCACAAATTTCATGGAATGCTAGATTTAGACGGTTTTGGCTTAAATCTGGCACCCTTAGCTACTTTTAGCTTCTTTTTGTTTTTGCTGTTGATGGTTCGTGTTTGGTGTGTTTATATGGATTTCCGATGTCCACGAGTCGATTCCCGTGGTTTTCGAGTCGATTGGCAGTCGCGTCCAAGGGTGAGGGGGGTTGAACCCCCCCCCCAAAAAAAACTTGGAAATGCTCGTAGAGGAATGAAATTTGATAAGTGCATAGAAGAGGGTAAATAAAATAGAGTCCTAATAATAAGTTAAATGACCGAGCACATAAGCCGGAGCCGGAGCTGGAGCCGGAGCCGGAACCGGAGCCGGATCCAAAGCCAGACTGGAATTTTGGCTCAAGAACCAAATTGAGACAAATGACGTGTATTTATATGTTTTTAATGACTTAGATCTCGAATTAACAACCTATTTACGGCCGATCTACCACAACCATAGACATATTTCACAATCATAACAACCTTTGCAGATAGCATCACCATAGCCACTACACCAGAACCTAAACATGGTCCACAAACTGGACAACAATGCTCACCACTCAAACATGGCTATACAGAAAACAGAAAATGTCCGCCTCACCAGCAATCTTCAATTTCATTAATTACCACCGACCACCAACTTGGTGTCACGCACCCACTAGTCAACCTAAACAACATTGCTATACCCTTTAACAAAACTCTCAAAATCCTCAGAATAACACCTGATACACATGTCACATTCACAACACAGATATACAACATAATCTCATCTATTAACAACAACTAACATATTAAGAACCTCGCTGGCACGGCTCACAACATAAACCAACTTCCACCACTATATACAAACAATTCATTCGCCCGACTCTAAACTACGCTTCTCCAACCGGCATACCTAAATACTGACTAAAAATAACATAAAGATACTCAAACGACACAAAAACAAAGCTCTAAGAATCAACAGGATGCACATGCATCAACATATAACAGCACGCTTGCACGATGAAATCAAATTCTACCCATAGACACACACCTGGAGATGATAGACACACAATTCTTTTTCGCGAAACCAAACTCCCAACACCCATGCCACATGCACTCTCTAACCTTACACACACAGACTCAGACAACATCTCTTCTTACAGCAGCCTATATTACAAACAACTGAAACAAAATTCACACCGACCAAAACAACATCAACATGACACAAACAGAAAACCACTTAAAACGCAGACACCAAACGCATTTTAAACAAACACCACCTAAGTAAATAGCACGAGAATTCAGCTCACTATCAGAACAAGTAGTCATCCTTGGCAAAGAGATGCCGGCCATCACTACTAAATTCTAATACTACAAACACAGATTCAACGTTAACCAACCACCACAAACATCTGTCAAAACTGTTAAACAGGTCCAAGGAATACATCCACTTCTTTCTCTAAAATGTTTAAACATATTAATCACATAGAACATAAATCCCTGGAGTATCTGCTGAGGAGCTGGTTGCGTCAAGCTGGTTCTGGGCGCCGGTGTGGCCTCTCCCATGATGGGGTGGTCAGGGGTGAGAAGTAAGAAGGAAAAGTAAGGTATATATATAGTATATATAACTATAATATATATATATATATATATATATAATATATATAATATATATATTATATATATATATAATAAATAATATATTATATATTTTATACTTGTCACCGCCGCTCAGGGGCAGAGCCTATTCAAGGAGGGGGTGTTTGAAACGTCTCAAATATTCATCTAACGCAAACTACGGCAGATGAGCACAGACGCGGCTTAAAGTGAGGGGATCAAATTGAGTAGGAAACCAGAGATGGAAATGAGAATTCGCACAGAACAGAGGTGGCAGAAAGAAGGGAAGCACCGCAGCGAAAGTCTGCGAGTTAACTAATATCAACACAAGAACTGCATGTGCGACTAAAGCACCCTTGGTGCTTCGTGGCGTCCGTAAGGTGGTGGTACGCGAGTGGAAAGTTCCTCGAGCACTTGTTGCGTAAGCGGTACCTATAGAAAAGAGATAAAGCACCAAATCGCGCCGCAAAGATGAGGGTCAAGTGAACTAGAAATAAGGAAGTTTAGAACCTTTTAGCCTTTGATCTACCCTATTCCAAAAGCCGGATAAACAGAGCTCCAGGTATAAGAGCAGTACTCCATAAGGGCGGATGAGACCGCTTGTATAGCTGGAGCAACTGAGAAGAAGGAAAAAAAGTCTCGCAGTCTAACAGAACTCCCAGTTTCTTTTGAGGTCGCCCTAGCAACCGTTGTGATGTGAGGTTTCCAAGACATCTTTTTTGTTTATGTTAAGGCCAAGAATGTTTATGTTGTCAACCGGAGAGACGAGAGAACGTCGAAGAGAGAGAAAGTTGAAAGGTGTTTAGGAGGGAGATTGTGTAGAAGTTGGGTTTTTAAAGAATTAAATTCACAAGGTTGTGGCGACCACCCGGAAATTTCTGGTCCAGATCAGGCGAGAATAGAATGGAAAGGTTAAGACGAGAGGCAATTTCTAGAAGTAAAGAGATGGAGCAGAATTGAAATGAGTTGAAGATGAAGGGTCGAGTCATCGCATATGAAGTGGACAGAGTTAGATGTGGCAGGTGAGAAGATTCATAATGAAAAGCAAGGAATAAAGTAGGAGAAAGACGCCCTGAGGAACCCACTATTGACAGAAAAAGAAGAGTCGCCCCATCAACAACAGCTATATTGAGCGATTTGAAAGAAAGCTTAGACATAAGTAAGCCAAGAGAAGGAGAAAACCCAAAGGAAAGGGGAGCTTGGAGAGCAGTGACGGTGCAATAACCGATCAAATGCTTTGGATATGTCAAGCGCCTACACGCAGTTTTCCCGTAGTTTCAGAGCGGAAAACCATAAAATGGTTAAATAGGAAAGTATACTCGCCAGTGACGTCGAGCGCCGAAAGCCGTTCTGGCGATCGGAAAGAAGGGAATGAGATTCTAGATTATCTAAGAAGAAGTGAGGTTTGAGGAGGGTTTCAAAGATCTTAGATAGAATCAAGTTATAGAGAGCTAAAGGCGATAGTTAGAAGGATCAGAGCGGCTTCTTTTTTCGGAATAGGTTGGACATAATTGTGCTTCCAACACTGAGGGAAGTGCTAGTATTGAGGCATAGAGATATAGTTGACGAGGGGCGGGGTCAGTACGAAGCACACTCCCTGCAACTCGGGAAGGAATGCATCCGGGCACCCGCCTTACTTACGTTTCATAGATTATCAGAAGCGATGACCGTCAAAATGTAATCAATAGCAAAGGTATAGAGCACCTGAGAGGAGAAGGAAGGAGGGAAGAGGAATGCAGAATCGTCAGGGTTGAGTTAGAAGGAAAATAGGAGGCCGAGAGATTGGCCTTTCAGTTGGAGTATTAGCACACAGAACCATCAGAGCGAATAAGAGGAGAAAGGATGATTTACAGAAGTTGTTTAGAGATGTATTTGGCAAGCAGGCCAGAAGATTTGTCAGTAGGAGAACCAATTAGGTCAACGCACTTTTGTTATAAAAGTCACGCTTTGCCTCGTCGAAAGAGGATCCCTGTCAACGATTTCTAGTGAATGAAAATTAGACGAGAGTAATAGGAGATGAGAATTTTTTCACACCCGATCGCTGTCTCTAGCGAATGGCCAGAGAAAAGGCACGATCGAATTGTGGGTTTTGACTGTAGAAAGAGATTTAGTTGAAGAAAATATGAATCTGCTTGTCCCACAACGATTACAGCTCCCACATTATCGGCAGAAGCCGAAGCGTCTTCAGAGTCAAAGCAGTCACTCCAATTGTAGTTAGGCATAGAGCAACGCATGCCCCCCAGTCAGTCGCCGATTAAGTGCCAGAAAAAACGATAGGGCAGGTGGAGCTGTTTGGAGAGAAAGTATTAAAGCTAAGAGATATAAGGGTTGTGGTAGATTTACCGATAGGAGCGAAAGGTGGTGTATTTATAGAGAGAAGGACTAGTGTGAGAACAGTTCAAGAGTGTTTAAGAATTTATTAAACCGATCCAGAATACGTGTATATATAGGTTCCGCAATCATCTATTTCAGATCGTTAAGAATACTGAATGATTAGGCTTCCTCCCACAGCTAAATCAGTATGAGAGGACCCAACCATTCAGTGTTGTGTACAATTGAAATCCCTAATAGATGGACCTCATGTATTTTGGATGAGAGATTATAACAGTCTCGTGGAGAAGTAGTAAGGTAATCAAAAAAATGCATTAAAATCGTCTGTTAGGCAGAACAGTAGCTAAGCACAGACTATTTAAGTAGAAGGAAAAAGATTTTAAGCCAGCAGAACATCGAAATTAGGAGATTCAAGATTCTCGAGACGTGTTTAGGAGGAGTGTTTTATGTTTACATAGGCACATATCACCCTTCAGACGGAATTATGAAATAAGTTTATAATGAAATATATATATATATATATATATATTATATATATATATATATATACTATATATAATTCATAATATATTACTATATATATATAATATATATATATATATAATATATATATATATATTATATATATATATATGCGTCTATCCATTTTTTCCGTACGGCTGATTGGCCGCTCGATAATTTTTGAAAACTTTTATATTTTGCATGGCGGTTAATTTTATCCCTGGAAAGTTCAAAACCACCATTTCGTTTGTGTAGATTTACTCTGGTTTGTAACAGGTGGAGCCAAATGTTTTGAACCAGGTGAGCAAAATTTTAATGCACTTAATAGAGTAAGGATTTAAGTCATATTCTCATGATTGGTATTCTTATACGCAATTTCATAGAGAGTGATTTGTTAGGCGATACTTTAAGGTACATTTGGGCCTTTTCCTGTTTTTTTTTTTTTGAAAAATAATATTTCACATATGAAAATGATCCGAAAAATTGTGTTAAAATCGAAGAAATTTCCATTTTCGTGGGTGTATTAATAAAAGAAGGAAATAATTTAACGATATAAAATTTTGTGGGATGATACATACTAAAGTAGGGTTTAACTTAAATCTTATTTGAAGTTTGGTAAATATTTTTAAAAAATTTACAGGGTGTCCAAAAAATCAATTTTTCGGAAAATCGGTAACTTTGAACCTTAATATCTCTGATGGGGTAAGTACTAAAAATCTGAAATTTTCACACATTATACTACTACCATAGATGTCCCTTCACCTGCAATATTGACTTTGGTATTTGCCTGTTTTAAGAACAGCCATTCAAAAATGCCCAAAAAAATTTTTTTTTTAAGTTGTGTTATGTTTATAGTTTTTATAGTTCAAGACAATACAAAGACAAATGAAATAGTGTGGCATCAGGGAGAAATAAAACAATGTTAAAAAAATTATCTTACAAAGGTTAATTATATATACATAAGAATGTACGCATTAATAATCTACTGGTAAATGACAAAATTACACTCAATACTTTTAAAAAAGGTTGATATTATATATATATATATATATATATATATATATATATATTATATATATTATATATATATATACTATATATATATATATATTTATATATATATAATATATATATAGTATATATATATATATATTACCAATCAATATTTTCAATGGTTGAAAATTTGGCAAATCTCAAAAGTCACCATTATATTTCTAAAATTTAAATCGAATTTTTGTCAAAGAAAAAGAAAAGAAAAACTTTCTGAAAATGAATGCATAATCTTGGCTGATTTTGCCGAACTACACGTACGTAGTTCAAGACGAATTTCAAGGGTATCATTGGTCAATGACCAAGCTACTTTGCACCCATTTGTTCTATATTTTAGAGATGAAAATTAAATTAAGAAGTCACTCTCTTTGTGCTTTAAGTAACTACTTAGAACATGATTCTTAAATATATTAAAACATAATTGTGCCTAAAGTTGAAAAGCTAGTATATTTTTCAGATGGAAATGGTAGCAGTATAAGAATAAAAAAATTTTGTTAACATTTGCCATCACAAAGATTTCGCATTTAAAGCTGAATGGCATTTCTTTGCATCTTGCCATGGGAAAATGCTGTGATGGAGTTGGAGGACAACAAAGCGCGAATTAGCAAAGTCAGCTTAAAAGAAAACAAAACACAAATTTCTCATATTGACGCAAATATTTCATCTCATGCAAAAGGAAAATAAGAGGAATAACTTATTTTCTCGTAAAAGAAAAAGAAATTCATGAACACATTGAAAGACTTAAAACGAGATAATGAAAATTGTTTGAGAATTAAGGGAACAAGAAACTTTCAAAATTCTTTCCACTTTCAGAGAACATAATTAGCTGCTATCAACTCAAAAAACTGAACGTTTCGAAGACCAGCTGTGTCAGCAAATTGTTATTAAGTGTAGGAGATAAATGACCACAGTAAGGCTTGCGTAATGATGACAATGTGGATTGGAAAGGTAGAAGAAATAAGTGTGGAGAACGATGATGTTTACTTATATTTTTTTCATCCTTACGGACGCAGAACTTCATTCAAGATGTTAGATTGCGATCGGGTATGGATCCCATGAAAAATTATTTTTTACGAAAACTTTCTGGGCTTGAAATAAAAATGTCATTAACGGAGAAATTAAACAACATCTCAACAAAGTTTCCGAGAAATCTCTCTCTCTGAAGAATCACAGATACATTGCGCAAAGTAAATATATTATATATATATATATTTATTATATATAATATATATATAGGTATTATATATATATATATATATAGTATATACTATATAATATATAATATACTATATAATATATATTATATATATATAATATTATATATATATATATATAATTATACATATTATTCTATATTATATATATATATTATATATATATATTATATATATATATATATATATATAATATATAGATATATATATATGATTATTATATATAATTATATATCAGAATAAATATTGAAAATAAAGTTATATACGTTGCACATTTTATTATTTTGCATTAAGTTTTTTTTTTATGTTATAATCATATATGATATATATATTATATATATATATATATATATATTATATATATCTTATATATATATATATATTATATTATATATATATATATATATATATTATATAGTATATTATTTTAAAGTATATTTATTTCGTTAATTTTGTCATTTACAGTAGATATAATGGTACATTCTTATTTATATTACCTTAAAATTAAATTTTTTAACATTGTTTTTCATTTCTCTTGATGCACACTATTTCATTTGTCTAT
>JABUQX010009105.1:0-10000 GCA_015478945.1 Trachelipus rathkii
TCTAAGTAATTGTATGGTTTGACCTTTGTAATTTTTTATCTATTTATTATTATCTATAGGTTAATTTATTTTAACTTACTAATTAGTTATATGTTTACTATATCCTTAAATAATCTTATCTATTTCCTTCTCTTTAATCCCATTATTCCTTACTTTTTCCTTACACTCTAAAATTATCTAAGTAGGCCATAAATTTATTCTCTACTCTTTTAATTTTTATATAAGTAATTTAATATATTATTAACAATCTATTCTTTACATTATAAAATCTACTTTTTCTTATTTATTCATTATTCATTTTTCTTAATTAACTTATATATATTATCTTATTTACCTATACTTAGGTAATTATAACTTTTACTCCTTAATCATTATCACTTTTTCCCCATAGACCATTTACCCTAAACAAAAGTTAATTCTCATTAATTGTTATAAGTTAAAAATTTTTGGTAGTGATATATGTTAGTGTAAATCTCTGTTTGATGTAGATTATGATCAGCTGATTAGTTCATAAGTAAAGATGCTTAAATGATTAAATTTAATCTAATTTAATTTTATAATCTAAGTCTGTCCTGGGACATTCACTACTCCAATGGAGCCGAGGCCTAAGAAGTATCACTTTAAATTTAAATTATCTCGATATTAACCGGCTATCTATACTTTACTATTAATATTTTATTTTATTAACTCCTTAACATACTTTTTATAAGTATTATTTGACAAACAAAATAATAAATATGTATAAAATAATAATTATTAATATAATATAATATATATATTAATTATATATTAAATATATATATATATATTAATATAATCTTATAATACTTATATATTTTATATTCTAACCTCTAACCAGTACCTGGAGGTGATGGAGGTGAAAAGTAGTTAGTGTAGACTAATGTCCATCGGTAAAATAGTAGATAGTAATTAGAAAGAATACAATGACACAAAGTCAGATAAAGAAAGTACCCCATACCCTTTAACCGCCCCTCATCTAATATACTTATTAGTTATAGAGAATAATCTCAGGCCACAAATGATCTCAGATAATTCACATACCCTAGTAAGCTCACTGGTAGACGCGGACTCGAGGATAACTCACTATGTTGCAATATATATATATATATCGTCTATTAGGGTTTAATTATATATCACCTAATTTCATAGTTCTGCACAAAGTATATAAAATTTTCTTCCTTCAAGCGGATCGTAATTATGCACAAATAGAAATCTCGCTAATATGCTAATATCTTACTAACATCACTTTAAAACTAACTTTAATACACTGATATAATTATTATGGCACTTTATTCTTCCGGTCTCGCCAGCCGTTATGAGATTCAAAACTCAAACTCACTATAACCTTTTATACAATCCGCTTAACCAACCGACTTGTCATTCATCCTTTCCACTATCCTTATTCACAACAATGACCAATACCATCTCAACGTACTTTCATTTAATTTCTTCTTCATTTACCTCATTTCTTCACTATTAATATATATACTTACCATACAACTCTCTAAATACGTTTCATTCTCCTGTCAATTTTATACAATCTATATCATCCTCATCTGAGCATATAACGCCCTTAAAGATTTAAAGATTAGTCCATACTGATAATACTCATATGAGTAACTTTTAGATCTATTATATCACTCTAACTTACTCACCGTACACAATTAATTCTCACTACTAATACATTAATAATTACAAGTATAACTAATCATAACCCTCATGTAAGACTTCTAGGACTGACACTCACATGACTTCTATCTCACCTTTACAATCTACACCATAACGATTTAATTGACCCAGCCACCTTCTCGAGCCATTTACACTATATATACTTATTTCTCACTACTACATACTCTGCATCATCTATCACGTTCCTTTTCATCCAAATATATATTTATCAATAAAATATATATTAAACTCAGACACTTGTTCTGCTGCTCAATTATAATTATACATCTAACATAACTTCTACACTCACGAGGACATACATAAATACTCTACACCTGAAGAATATATTTTTGCTGCTTTATCACTCTACCTAGATGTTATTATATTATTTATCAATGTAATCATTAATTGGCCTTACGAGGAATAAACACTTTTACACTCATAAATATCTCTCTAATCTATACTACAAATCCTTCTCTATACATAAACATCATACTCTACATGAAAATCACCCATCACTAAAACTCAATACAATTATATCGACATATATAATTATAGGTAAGAGGCAACCCTCCATACTTACACTCATCTCACATTCTCTACTATACTATTTCTTATTACACCAAATTATATCCTCACTGCCATCACTATTAAATATCCATTATCTTAAATATCTATTCTATAAACATATACCATATACAAATTGAATAAACCAAGGGAACATAACACACTAAATTCACTCATGCCTATATTACACTATATATATATATATATATAACGCTTAATATTCAATATTTAAACAATCAACTTCGACACCATTTATATATTTTCACTTACCTATATATCAACTAGCTTCACTAACGATCATAATAATCTTTCTTATATTGTGAGATTCCTACAGAAAGCCTATACCACCAAAATCATATATAATAATTTAATTAAACTATAATAAGTTAAATCGCTTCAAATATAAATAATTTATGACGGCAATTAATCTTTTAAGTTATGCAAATTACATAAAAAGGGAATTCTTTTTATTCTTCTTCTCATCATACATTTTTCATTCATATGTACATATTATGTTATTCAATAGTAAATCGAATTATTGATCCACCATTACTACTTATCACCACCTTACTATTAATCACAGCACCTTGTTATTTCATCATACAATCTCAGTCCTATCTCAGTCACTCGACGCACTCTTCGATCTAAAACACTAGCATATATATCTTACCCTACAACACTCGATAATCACTATATTCTCATACTATATCATATTATCCTTAATGATTCTACTCTATAATTACCTTTAACTCTCACTTTAATATTAAAGGTAACTCATTACTGCTCTCTAAATCTACTGGTATAATACCTACTCCATTAAATCTTACCTTCTTTATTTCCAATTACGGAACTATTTTTTTGATCTTGATTAAATTATATCTCACAGCTACTTATTTCATCTCATAATACTAATATATATATGCAGATTTAACCATTCCTTTATACATAAACTTTTCTACTCTTAATATATATATACGCACATTACGCACATATATCACTCTATTGCTAATGACCTCTAATCCCAAAAAATAACCTATTTCACTCTCATTGAGTCACTCACATACATAAACCCAAACATCATTATTTACAACTAAAATATTACACTGTGTTTATAATTAATTATTAATCACATGATTATTCTTAGATAGTTGATTCTTTCCAACACTCATCACTATACTCACTTCCATTATTCATCAGTTTACATAGCATCAATCCTATATCACATTATATTTCTATAACTTTGAGTTGAAGTTCTTCAGGTATGATGTTTATCTTAATCACTATTATTCATGCATTCATTTATCGCAGAAGAGCTTCCTATTCCTTTTCTAAGTCCTACATTCATCGTACCTACTACTTTTCACTCAAACATGTTATGTTATTATATAACCTATATATTCTTCTTTTCTCCTTCCGTACGCACCTTTTAAGCATATCTTTTTTCATCCAACATACTTCCTAAATATTTAAAACACAACCGCTTCCTTTATCTGCTACCAGATTTGTTCAGTTCCAACTTGTTCACATTCAACTGATTACGTTGCGAGCGCTTTCTTATATACTTTCTATCCTATTTACGCTTGTTTCACTTAACTTCTCACCTCTTATTTACCCACTTTTTTCTGTATCACCTTCCTCTCCACGCAAGCCCCCACTAACTTAATTTTACATAGAACAACATCATGATACGATAATCCCATTCCTAATCCTCTCACGGATTTAACCATCCAACACATAACTTCAACATCTCCTTCACCATACCAAAATCAATCATACTTTCACTTCGGAACCATCTCTACCTACGCCAACTCTAGTATATTATGGATACTCTTGTGTTTAAAGAAAGTATTACTTACATACATACTTCTCTCCTCACAGAGATCAATCACCCTTCTACCATCCTCATTTTCTCCCGACACCCAAAACCACCTTTTATACCATCTCTTTTCTGATCCACTATTCCAACCATATTGGTCCCCCAACGACAATCCATCTGAAGCTCTACTCACCCCATCCAAAAACATTATTCAGATTATCCCAGAAAACTCTCACTCTCTGACAACATTACCCTCAGAATGGACATATGTCACAACAACATATACCTTGACCTTTTCAAACTCAAATTTAACCATTAGAATTCTAGTACTCACGCACACAAAGTTACCAAGCTGCGGCACCAAATTACTCATCAAATTGTCAACTCCTTCTCTTCCCCTCTCATTCTGTTCCACACCAGCAAACACATTTCAACACCACACCAACACACACATTTTTCACTGTTTCCATTTCATCTTGTTTCAGTCACAACGAGCAAACTAAATTGCCCTTTCTAAATACATCCATCACTCTCCTCTTCTCCTCAACATTTATTCCTCTGACATCCATGTACCCATACGATTCACATAATTTCGCCGAAAGATAAAGGGCCGTTTACGGCGATCACGACCAATCTCCGAGCATGCATCATCATTCTAGCAAGAGATAGGTTGTAGTGGGCGCCCAACCCAACACCACCGTAACCTCTATCCGCCTTCTACGACACGCTTGGACATACGATGTGGGCAATTCTTTCTCCCCACACCATAGGGATATAGTAGTAGGGATGTCTGTAAGATGTTTGTCTAGAAGAGGGGTGAGACGTGGAAATTTGGTGTATATGATATGTGGATAATGGTGTTCAGTAGAGATGTTGCCTGGTGGATGAGTGGGTGAAGAAACATGAACGCAAAAGAGAAAGGCGAACAATTAAAAATGGGAGGTAATTTCAATCGCTTCGAGTATGTGTATACTCTCCTCTATAATATATAATATATATATATATATATATATATATATATATATATATATATATATATATATATATATATATATTATATATATATATATATATATATATATAAAAGGGTTGCCCGCTTATTAAATCGCCAAGCAACTGGCTATTTCCTGTAATGATGGATGTATAAAGATTCAAAATGATCTGGATAAACTTCTTGGTTGGCCAGATAAGTGGCAAATGAATTTTAATAGGATCTTCACTTAGGTTACTCAAAAAGATGTAACTATGATATGAATGGGAATTGGCTTGAGTCTGTGGACCAAGAAAAAGAATTAGGTGTGATTATATGCAGTAATCTGAAAGCGGCTAATCAGTGTTTGGAAGGAAGGAATAAAGCTAATAAGATGCTAGGTATAATAAATCGCAAAGCCATATATAAGAGAAAGGAAGTTATAAGTAAATTGTATAATAGCTATGTTAGGCCAGTGTTAGCGTATTGTGCACAAATTTAGGCCTCTTGTTTAATAAAAGACATAGATATGTTGGTGAGAGTGCAATGTAGGGCAACAAGGATGATTTCTAGGTTTGAGGGTAAGAGCTATGAGGAGAGGCTTAAAGAGTTAGGAATGTTTCTGTAGAAAGGCAATTTCTTATAGGAGACATGATAATACTCTACAAAATATTTACATCTATGGTTAGTACAGAGGTCAAATAAATTCTTTATAGTACACCATGGACGAGACATCAGGGGACACTAAAAAAAATTAAGAAGACATGTAATCTTATGTAAGAAGGCATCCAATCAGTAATATTATTTATTTTTGGAATGTTTTACTGCACGAGGTTGCTGAGTGTGACTCACTTGCAACATTTAAGAAAGGCTTGGATAGGTATATGGATGGTTTGGGCATCGTATAGTGTATTTTAACTACGCCAATTTGCAATTTAATATATTATGCAAATATATTAAAGTTTGTTTCTAGAAACTGAACTCGAGAAATGAGAAAAAAAATCCAAAGATTTGAATACAAAAATTCAATTTCCAAATTCTTAGGTTCTCTTCTTATTGGCGGGTTTTTAGTTAGTTAATAAGATAAAACCGCAATTTGTAACTTAAGGTAAAACTGCATTTTGTAACAGTTAAGATAGAACTGCATTCTGTAACTACCAGTATGACAAACTTATCAATGTTTGTGGTGTGGTTAGCATGTACCTTAGCTATAGTTTTCTCTTGGTAGTAGCAGTTTATATATTATATTGGCATTTGTTTAGAATAATTGACAAGGCTTAGGGTGTGATGTAGCTAGTACATTTTGCATGGTCATGTGTTTGATATATATTTAGCTTGTCTGGGACGACAGTCTCGATAGGCCCATGTGGCTTCTTACTGTCTCTTTACTTCCTATGTTCTTATGAATAGCATTGTAATCATTTAAAGTGGAATTAGAAATGATTTGAATGAAAAGGTCAGCTTGGCAAAGAGTAAGACAAGGGTAGAGCTGTCAGAGAAACCAGATGAAGAAAAGAAAAAGATACAAATTCAGAACTGACATCTTGGGCACAGTGCCAGAAAAGGCAAGAGGAGGAAGAACCACAAAAGTTTTTGGTAAGACTGAGAATAAAGTTTTCACAATTCTTGGATTAAAAATAAGTGACATCAGCTACATAGTCTGGAGACGATAGCAATTCTTAATGGCAGTGTCCTTCTCATGAATAGCATGAGAGCAGATTGGGTTATTGATAAAAACAAATTGGGTGATGAATCAGCAAAATCAGCCCTGGCGATTTGGTAATCAATAACACACATACACACACACACACACAAAAGAATTATATGCATATATATACTTAAATTTTTATATTATTTTCTCTTTAGAGTTTTTTGATTGACTGATTTCAAAATTATAAATTTGATATCAGTAGAACCAATTTCAGTTGTTCCTGAAATGTAAAATATTTTCAACTGACCATTAAGGTGAAATCTCTAAGAATGCTTAAAACATGACACTTTGATACAAAGCTAACGCCATTTGAACAGGTGAATCAGTACTACATTGTACTATCAACATGAGCGCATTAAATGTCTAGAATGCGAGCGTTTGAAAAGTATTGGCGATTTTAACGCCTTCAGAGGCAGTAGGAAAGCTGATTAATCTTTACAAAGATTTTCTTAACAATTCTATCAAGTTCTTCAGAGCAAGAGGTGTATATTTTAAAATGATAGTGCCGGAACAATGCCGGAGCAGAGAAATTTTAAAATTGAGGAGTAGAAACAAGAAAAAAAATTTACTTGCTCTGCAGCCCTGATTCAAACGCAGAGTTTCATTTGCTAGTTGCAATAATACAGTACTGCCCTGAAAGCGAAGCATTTAAAGCACTTATCCTATTAGCACTTTCAAGACATTTTTCAGCCAGAATTACACACTCGGATAAATCAATCAAATTTTGGACATGCGGTAATGTTATTAATGAGGGTTTAAAGAGCTATCATAGAGCTGATGATAAATCAAAGCCATATTATAAAAAGTTATTATGCTAAATGTTAATTTTGATATTTTTGATTTGATAGAGTAACGTTCACGCGAAATATAATTTGCAAGTTACAAATTATATATCGCGTGACGTTACGAATCTGAAAATATAGAAAAAAATCAAAAAAATCAAAAAAATCACAAATTGATCCCTGTTTAAAGCGCTATCATAGAGCTGATGATAAATCAAAGCCATATTATAAAAAGTTAATGCAAAATAATAATAATAATAATAATAATAATAATAATAATAATAATAATAATAATAATAATAATAATAATAATAATAATAATAATTATAATAATAATGATAATAATATTAGCTATATGTAATTATCACCCTTAGTTGCCATAATAAGAAGGGCAATAATATGCTATGCCCGTTAGTATTTTGACTTCAAAATTTGAGCAAAGAATTCTTCCTCATCTGATTCAAATTGTAACTCTGAATTCTTTTCTTCTATTTTATTCAACAACGAAGAAACATTTGTCAGACTCATAAATTTCTATAAAAGAAATTGAAAATAATAATATATGGTTGGTGTATGTACAAGAGACATCACCACACATTGCAAGAGACAATACTGGGGATGGGTCCTAGACTTAACAGAAAAGAGTAAAGATAGAAGAAATTTGTATCTTAACAAATTTAAGTTTAGTAAAAAAGCAAAAATTATAACAGATTGGAAATCCAAAAAAAAAATTTTTTTTTTTGAGAGTGACTAATGTCTCTACTATTCAAACTTATTTTGGAATAAAAAGAATTTGCAAACCTCAATAGCCACTTGTAATTTAACATATTATGGCAATATATTAAAGCTTGTGAAAAAAATCGAAAAATTTGAAAACAAAAACTCGATTTCCAAATTCTTAGGTTCTCTTCTTATCTGACAGTGTGGCTCAGATCAATTATTTCTCATTCAAAATTAGTTGAGTAGAAGAACGAGAGGAAGGATTTCACATTTATTAAATAATTCATTAATTTTTATAATTCTAACCTAAATTTGGTGCTCTTAAAATAATGTGATCTACCGAAATTCTATGACCTCCCATTTTATAACAGTGACCTGCTAGGATAAAAATTTTAATATTCTAAATATTTAATATAAGGTTAATTAACATAAATCACAATTTATTTTTAACGATAAATTTCTCTAACATCCTTCAATAAATCTGAATATAAATCTAGAGATTCTTTCCTCTTTATTTTGTAGCAATATTCATCAAGATGTGGCTGAAGCAGTTGTTTAGTGGTACCTTTGATCTTTCGTAGTATTTTGATTTTTTGCATTTAACCATGAACGTTCAATTGATTGTGTATTCATTCCTGAGTGTGGAATGCGATCTTCCAGTCATAACTTCAGCATATTTGATATGGGTTTCACACACAAAAAATACACAATGTCCATAAAGAAAGTTTGTAATTAATATAACTTATTTAAATCGCAGTTATAAAAAAAATCTGTTTACAGTACGAGCACTTTTAAAAGTCTGGCAACCTTTAACTGGATATCTAAGTACAGGTGAAAAATTTCCTTTAAGTTTGTGTCTTTTTATTTTGCATAACACTTCCGCATTTAACACAATCACTACAACTTCTGGATCATCCAACGAATCTTTTTCACGTAATAGGTGGTTTCTTCGTTAAATATAAAGCTCCTTACAAAATCTGCGTGGTTCAACATTGTATTGGTAGTGTAAAACAATTATAATATAAACCTTATAACCGTATGTAACTTTCGTTAATTGCTTGGTTGATTGCCAACTGGAATGTTAATAACTGGTTGGTTGCCAATTGGTAGATCACATATTGGAAGAGTACCTTAATTTTTTTATATACTTTATACGGTTTTTACACTTTTAAAAATACAATAATGCCCATAGCGAAAGTTTGCAATTAAAATAATATTTAAATCGCAGTATAGAAAAACTGTTTCAGTATGAGCACTTAAAGTCTGGCAACCCTTTCCAATATGAACACTTTTAAAGTCTGGTAACCTTAACTGGATATCTAAGCACGGGTGAAAATGTCCTTTAAATTTGTCTCTTTATTTTGCATAACACTCCTCGCACTAAACAATTAATCGCTACAACTTCTAACACAATCGCTACAACTTATTGACCATCAAATGAATTCTTTTCATGTTAGTAGGTGGTTTTCGCTATACAACGTTCATACAAAATCTGCGAGGATCAACATTGTATTGGTATTGGTAGTGAACAGCATACTAATTTAAATTTTAACTTCCTTGACCTATTATTCTATGGGGCTGGCCTTTGAGTACTGTAGCAATTATGGTATGAAACAAGGGAGCTTTAAAAACTATTCTTGAAGGTTCTTTTTTGGGAACGTGGATGGCTTAGTGATAAAGCTCCCGGTTACTGTTAACTCAGCAATGTGCATCTCAATCTTTCATACTGCTCGAGAGTAAAATCT
>JABUQX010009105.1:12500-37500 GCA_015478945.1 Trachelipus rathkii
TTAAATATCTAGAATGCGAGCGTTTGAAAAGTATTGGCGATTTTAACGCCTTCACAGGCATTACCAAAGCTGATAAATCTTTACAAGCATTTTCTTAACAATTCTATCGTTCTGCAGAGTAAATTATGCAAAATATAACACTAAACACAAATGAAACCATTAAAAGCAATTAACACGTGAACCGGATAAAGACGATATTATATCAAAAAGAGAGTAGTCTTCTTCCCACATACCAGCACAAACCAGAGACCGCACACCAGCGTCCAGGACTCCCACTCCGTCAGTAGCGCTCATGAGTGTCACAGAGCCGCCAGCGGAAAGACGTCCGGTTGACCCGCTGTAAAGCAACCGGCACACCTACTTTATCTTCACGCGTAGACGACGTCCTAATACCATACCAAAGTCAGACGGCCCTCCCTGCGCGGGTTTACACTCTGAAGCGGTCGCGCGTCACCCACGTGGCCGCGCACAGTACACTATGGCGCAATAAGAACACCAATTTTTAAGTCTCACCTCAATAACACGGGAAGAAGTGTGAGGTGACTGAGAAGCAAGGGTCGGAAGCGCTTCAAAAGTTTTCGACGCCGACTCCGGCAACTCCACTCCTCGTCCACCAAATAATACCACTTTCCAACGCCAACTCTCCGTATGCTTCCGACTAACCTTGAAAATAGTAACCGACGTCTCGAATCTGCACTCGACTCACGCTCCGATGCCCTCTCGACTCGCACCCTAACCTCCGGATTTCCGATCTCCGCATCCCTGTACCGACTTCCGGAACTCCATACCGCACCCGCTGAGAACATCTACTACTATAGACATACATATACCTAACAACACTATTAGTATAAATCCACTCAATATATTAGACTCAAATATAATAATATACCGTATTATACTACTAATAAGAGATACGCTGTTACACTATATAGTAGCTAACGCGTAATATAATATGCATATGAGTGCGTGATAATATATGCTGCTACGCTGATACCTATAACCATCGAAGCTACACGGACAATTACTTAATATAAGCTGTATCACCGATCGACCGATTAACTATTAACGATAGAATAGCCTATACTAATAGTACTTATACCTTATATTAGATACTGACGCCACCTTGTACCTATGTTAGACACTATAACACATGCTACGCCGTTACTTCATAGAATACTAGATATCCATGCATGAGTTAGAGAATATAGTAACACTTATATACCTCTACTACCATAGTAAGTACATGACGTTGCATCAATATTATCACGTTTTCCCCGTACCCGCCTCCTGCGTCACAGATTCTAAACTCATCACATAAGCGGCTGACCTCGATTATATTCCCAGCGCATCATCTTCCATCAGTAGGGGCACCATACTCCGTCGCCTCTTGCGCTCTAGACCCCACATACGTCTGACAATCGTTATCTCATGCTGATCAGGTACTGCGTAACGCACACCTGACCGCGCAGCATTTCTAGGATGTATAATTAGCAATATATAAAGTTTATGTAACTATAATAACTATCAGCGCGGCTTACGGGCAAGCACAGCGGACGGCTCCCCGCGCACGGCAGACCTCCTCCTAAAAAAATAAAGCAACATAAGATGTTAGTACTTAAAAAATAATGTCCATTATTTTACTATTCTTACTTATGTAAAATAATGTTTACAAATGTTAAATAACAAGAACGCCTAATATTTTACCATTAAGCCGAGGACGAATTTTTTTTCTTTTTCCACGAAAACTCCTTGTATAATTCGCACTTGTCTCCACTCGAGCCGTCAGTGTGCATCCGCGCGCTCAGTTGCCCTGTATCACTTCTCCGCTCGCGAAGTCACCACTCTACTACATTCTTCATTATTTCATGTAAGGGCATCTCATTGACCTGGGTAGGCAGGGAATTTCCTAAGCGGAAGTGGCCCTCCAACAAAGCACTAATACTCAAGCTTTGCAAAACACTTCCCGTGGTCATGTGAACGTAAAACAACCTTATGCAAGATAAATTCAATGTTTTTTTAAAAAACTTAAATAATAAAAAAATCAATTTAAATTATATGAAGAGATTATAGGAAGTATACGAATAATAATAATATATTATACTATACGTATATAATTATCTATATATGATACTTGTACCTAATATTTATTATACTATAGTAGCTTATAATATACCGTAGTAGTATTATAACCTAATAATAATCTAAGAGTACCTACACTTAATCACCTCTACTACTACCCCACACCTTCATACTAAACTCATCACTATATAATAGATTCAAATAGGTATTGGATTGAGAGAAAGACCGACGACCGACGAGTAAGACCTCGTAGACCGATTGTCTGAGAAAGCAGACGAAGAGAGAGAAGACGAGACTCACTCCGAGCACTAGTATCAGCTCACAGCGAGACGAGAGAGAGAAAGATATCTATAGCTAAACTGTTACTATATGTTTGTAGAATTTTAGTTTTAATTTTAATCTTTAAAGAATAAACCCTTTTCTGTGAGAAAACCTAGCAATTTTTCAAATGCGATCGGAGAAGGAGGACAAAAAATAAATCTTTAATTGCTATGTTCGAATATTATTTAATTAGAACACGATTATACCAATATCTACGCTATTTCGTTATTTCATAACAATTGAATATTAAATAAATCAATTAAATCTTACAAAAACAAAGCGTTGCAACCTTTATACAACAGGAAAGTCATAAAACATTTTGCGCTTACGAAAAGCAGACACGTCGCCTGGGTAGCCCCAATTTCTTCTTCTAAAGACTTTACGGAGGCAAGGTGCTAAAATATATTATCAAAATATATATTTTAATCAAAAAAATAAGAAAAAGTACATTATATTCGTAGCATTTAGTCATTAATGCATTATATTTAAGTTATCACTATGTTACCCTATATATACATTAAAAAATAAATTATTTAGAAACACTTGAGTTGTCTCTTCCTAGAATGAAGTATAAGCATATAAATTGTTTTAAATTGCTACAATTTGTTTTTCTTTCAAATCAGATATTAGAATTTAAAATATTATGAACTATTTTATCCAAATGTGCATTGAAGAACAAGTAAATGTTATTTTAATTTTTTTCTTAAATTAAACGAATGTTTTAGATTCTTAGACAGGAAAGAAAAAAACAACTTGTAAAAAAAATAAAATCTCACGAATAGTAATTGTGTATACCGTCTTAAAATTGAAACTCTGTATATGCGGAAACTTAAGATACGTTATCCAATAGAGTTTGATTAAAAATAAAGTTTATCAAGGCCGTCATATCGTCCACTTTTCGCTTTAAACTCTTTACATAAATCTTTCCATTATAAGAACTGTTACAGTAGTTCCCTCAGATGACCTATTTTCACAAATAAAAAAAATAAGAATGATGCTATATATTTATTTATCATATAAAACCTGAGCAAAATTTGAAACTAATGAATAATCGTTTATCATTATCCGCTGATAATGATATTAACTACGTGCTAAGCACGAGAGCACGAAGCTGTAGAGTCGCCTGTCGAATTTATTACTCTACACGCTATAGCCTAAGCTAAGGCTACACTTATATATAGCTGATACTCATCTCCTTATTAACATACTATATAGAGCTATCAAGTCTACTTATATACAGACGATACCTCATTAAACCCTTAATACTATATATAGGACCTAGCTATCAATACGTATATATATACGATCATATTAGTATACTCGTCATATTGACTCAACTAGGCTACCTATTATAGATTCGAGTGTCGCATACCCAATTCGCGACCTTTCCTCGATATTTCAACGAGCCAGCCACTCTTGATCTGTATTCACTAAACTAGACAAGTGATTAATGAACCATCTCTATATATCTTACTCTCAGATTACTTAAGCATTCATCACTACCATGTACGTTATACTTATATATACACGTAATATAGCTAAATAATATCATATATATATAATATCATACTCACAATACTTATAATATATATCAATTAACTATATATATACTATAATATAATATATATATACTAACAATCAATTTATCCTATACCTTACTCATACCTATAAGTTATAGCTATTACTATACTTACTATTATCATGATAACTACATCTTAATATATATATATATATAACTATACTATATATGTATATAACGCTACTATATAACTATAGCTATACAATATAACTATATATATGTATTATATATTATTATTATACTAATACTACTACTAGAAATCATATATACATACTATATAACTCTCGTTACGACATACTACGTCAATTAACAGTACCTCTTACTCACCATTACCATTTCATAATACATTATGATTCTATACGCTACAACTACTACATATACTATTATATATATTAATTAGTATATAGGTATTACTCATACTACTATCGATATATATACTACCTATATATATTATATATACTAATAATATTATATATCATTAATATACTATATATATATGATATATAATATTTATGAAAATTATTGCATATAATCGCATTTAGAAAACACGTATATTGGAAGCGATAATAAGAAGTTTACTGCCTTCTCTGGATTGAACCACCGCATGTTGCGACATGAGGACAATATGAGCCCGTGATGCTTTACAAAACTGGATCAACCACCAACCCATACATAAGTGATATCAGAAACAGTATTAAAGCACCGAGCCTCCCCGTCAGGCTGACATCCACCAGCGTGTCCAGCCTGTGCCTATCCCGTTTCTTTTATTTTAGATGTCCTAAATATTGCGAATATAATCGCAAAATTAGACTAAAACGATGTTAAAAAGAAAGGAACATAATATTGGAGTAAAAAGAAATTTACTGCCTGTTCTGGATTGAACCACCGCATGTTGCGAATGACGGGACAATAATACCCCCGATGCTATACCACTGACCATCCCCCAACCCAATCACACATAACAAAATAGTAAAAGAACCGGGATAGGACAGGCTGGACACCTTGCGTGATGCGCCTGATTTGACGGCGAGGCTACGTTGCTTTAATAACTGTCTGAATCCAACTTTTATGGGTGTCGTCGGGCAACTGGTTTCCAGTGTGAAAAGCATCGGGTTATATTGTTCTCATCGAAACATTGCGGTGTATCAATCGCAGGAAGAAGGCCAGTAATTCTTTACCTTTCCCACTTTATGTTCAATGTTTTCAAATATTATAATATTATTATATAATATATTAATATATATATATATATACTCTATACTATATATGTCATGAAGGATATATTGCTATATGCATACTAGAGAGTAGAATATATATAGATATCTATATATTTATATAAAAATATAGAATATATAGTATATATTATATATAAGATATAGAATACTTATAATATACTAATTATAGTCATAGTAATAAATACTACACCCGGTCTAATTAATTATATATACTCCAAAAAATCTAGTCATGCGCTTGTAGATTTTCTATACCAATTAAAAGGTAAATAAAAACACATTTAATTATTTGCTCATAGTATTTGAAAATAATAAAAAAGATATAGGACTAATTTCATATTTAAATAAAAAAATTCTTAATTTTAAATCTCATAACACACAAAATGCATGATTAACTTCCCTTCGTTTATATTGCTGCAAACTAGGATAACATTGCATAAAACCCACTGTTCTGTGAAAGCCTTTCATCTCAGTACAGGAATTGAAAAAAAAGATACGCCGTTTGAGCCTTTCAGAGAATAAATGATTTTTTTTTTCAGTTCACGTCAAGTGTGTAAATGCCCAAAATCGTTAACAACTCAAATGTGACTGCCTCAGAATCCAATCTTATTTACAAAATTCGCCAAAATTTTAATAGATTCAATGAAATGAGTAACTTTACAAGATTATTAAGTATGGATTTATGATTCTCGAACTTTTATCTAACAGTTTCAACAATTACGCTGCCAATAAAGCTTCATTATTCCTCAATATATTTTCATGTTTCACAGTTGATTCTCACAAGAGGTCGATGTATCATCTTTCATTATCTAAAAGCAGTAAGTTTCTGATTGCATCTTCCAAAATGGGTTTTGAAAAGTTTCATCAACTAAATTTAAAAAATCTTTCAAAACAAAGCATCACATTTTCAAATATGAGTGAAGGCAGTTGCTCTCACTCAATTATGAAAGACATGCTATGTAAACAATGGAAGAGTGTTGAGAATAGTTTAAAGACATATAACATAAATTAAAATTTATAAACACAAGTCGTTGCTTTTGCACTTTGTTTAAAAATCTAATCTTTTTTTTTTTTGTCAAAAGGTTTCAATTCGGTATCAATGCCAAGCTCCTCTTAGCAGCTTCAGCAAACTGCATTTAAAAAAATTGTCATTAATCGTCAGACAATCCATCGAACAAATTTCATAACCATTGTTATCACCCATATCCTAGCAGAAAGATTTGCCCATTTTGTGTCCAGCGCCTAAAATCTTTTCTCTTTTTAGAAAATATAGTAACCCTTGCAATCTAAAATAGCCATATAGCTGCACTCGTATCTGTGCTATTAAAGTTAATGCTAACTGTGTTGTCACTTTCACATGGATGTGCAGCAGAGCAATGAACACTCTAACGCTCGCTGGATATTTGACAGCTATAAAACACCTCTAAAACACCCATCTCCATTTCCATTGCCTTTACCACCATGCATATTCTCTGTCCTATCCAGAACATTACACCGCGTAATTTATATCAAAAGTTGCCCGGCGCCTTAAGTATTTTACCTCCGTTGAATAAGAAACAAAGAACAATTTAGAAGCCACATGAGCTATCGACTGACCGTCCCAGTTAGCAAAATTTATCAAAATCTTCTCCCACGCAACATACCCCTCACCCTAGGCCTGATCAAGTTTTCTAAAACACAAGGCAATATTATCAATACTATGCCACACTACTACACAAAGCAAAAACTATAAGGCCAAGTTCATGATAACCACAATAAAAGCTTTAATAAGTTTATTGCTGGAACAATAAGAACTTAACTAAAAATCCTTCAAATCTATATAAATGGCCTATACCTGATGCCAAACCATCCATCATGACTATCCAAATTCTTCTTCTTTAAATGTGTACAGGTAAGTCACACTCAAATACAAAACCATCCTGCGGAAACCATTCGCAAACAATAGAAAAAACACTATCTAAAAGAATAAAATGTGTTTTCGCCTTACATTCGACGATTACACGTCTTACCTAAATTTCTGTATCGCCTCATTGGTGGCCATCGTCCTTGCTGTCCGTAGCTCTTTACATAAAAATAATTATTAGCGTTCTCTCCACCACAGCCTAGTAGAATTATCATTCGTCAATATGAGACGAAAATTTCTCTTTCCTTACCATGGACGTTTTTTTCATTTCGTTCAGATCTTAAATACTAGATGGTATAAGGGTTGAATGTTGAATTTATTAGAATATAATAAAATTTGAAACATAAAGTGCAAGTTAAAAAACTTCGATGTTTGCAATTGCATTTAGTGCTGTGGATGTCGCAAGTCAATGAACTTGTATGAAGTAATTGAAGCTCCACTCACCCAGAGTCACAATACAACTTCGTTCAGTTCAAAATTTTCTGACTCCAACCTACTACTATTCTTGAAAGTTACCGACTCCAACTCTGACTCCGACTCGACTCCGAACTCCGACTCCGACTCCTCGATCTCCGACTCCGACTCCCGACTCCGACTCCGACTCCGACTCCGACTCCAACTCCGACTCCGACTCCGACTCCGATTCCGACTCCGACCTCTTGAAAATTACCAACTGAAACTCGGACTCCAAGCTCTTGAAAATTACCGACTCCGACTCCACTCTCTTCAAAATTACAGACTACCCGACTCCGCGACTCCGCGACTCCGACTCCGACTCCGACTCAAATTCCGATTCCACAACCCCGTTGAAGACTCATGAGGGAAGAGGAGCCGGAAGGTCCAAAGTGCTGTGATAGGAAATAAAAGCGGAGGACAACTTTTTTCAACGTACTTAAAGGGACTGGGAAGGGTATTAAAAAAATAGATAGATAGATAGAAGTTGTGGAGGAGGAGGAGGATTGAAAGATAAGAATCATTCGAAAATTGAGGGAACAGACAGAAGATTGAAAGGTCTCGCGTGTGAAAATGCCCATAACTGTGTTGGAGCCGGAAGCCCATCATCAAATACCTCTATGTTCCAGGTAGTGTTGGCCGAGCACCGGATTTTTGCGCACCGCACCACCCATCATCTTACAGCACTGCACCACACCGCAACCATCTCTTTTTGCAATGGCGCACCTCACGCACCGCACCGCACGAGACGCGACCACAGCACACCGCACAGCACCGAAAATTTACGCACCACGCACCCACGCACGACACACATATACTTATCATAATAAATAGTATATAGTATATTTCTAGTCTAATTGAATAATTTAGTCTTGTAAATTGAAATTATCCTATTTTATTATAATACTATATGTTATAATATTAATTTTATAATTGTTGGGATTCTGTTATGTGTTATAATATAAGCAAACAATATTTTGAAATGTAACTAACCTATCGTAAAATGTAAAATATCGTTCATACCTTAGGTATTACCGATTATTTTTGGGGCTGGTGTAAAGTCCTAATTATAGTTGTTGTTTTTTGTATGTTCAATTTGTTTATGTGTTTAACTCAAAACATTGAGGTCTATAGCTATTATATCTTATATATATTATATAATTACTATATACTATATAATATATAACTATAACTTATAAAGTTATATACTATATATATACTAATAATATATATTCATATACTACATACATAACACATATATAATAACTATATATATATATAATAATATATATAATATCATATATACTAAAAAATATATATAAAATATATAAAAAACAATATAAATAATAAATTTTTTTTTTTATATATATATATATATATATATATATAATATATATATATATATATATATATATATATATACTATATATGTTACTATATATATATATATATATTATATAATATATATAGTATATTATATATATATATATATACCTATATATACTATACCCCTATATAGTTAATATATATATATAGCTAATAAATATTATAAATTCTATATGTATATACTACTATACTATATAATTTATACTATAGTATACCTCAGCCCTAACCACCTATACTATAGTATATATACTTATACTACTATACCCCTAATCTATAAACAAAACATTAGAAATCGATACTATTAATATAGTATATACTATATACTCACCTATCCAAAGGAATATTTGTTATATGATATTATACATATAACTATATATATATATACGAGCGGAGTAGTAGCGTCCTGAAGCGAAAGAGCATTATCACACTTTGGGGATATATGGAAGTCTATAGAGTACATCCCATGCACTTCCATGCCCAATTCTCGTTCCCTGTTCGCTTATATTCAACATCTTCTTACATTGAGTAAACTCTCCCCTTATCACACTATCATAAATTGCAAATTACAGACCAACGCTTACCTCTTTAAAAAAAAAATGGATAAAAATGTCTCCTGGCTTTGAAGTCTCAGAGATGCTTATAGGGTGTGGCTTCCAAAAATAACCTCTTATCCACCCTACCCTCATCACCATTAAAGGCCATTGATGGCCTTTAATGGTGGAGTTGATGCCGTCACGGAATTGCCAGCCTGTCTTAATGTACGGTCTCCTTTCTTCATCAATATCTGCAACCTTCTCCGCCGTTAAATCTAATTTAATTTTGCTGAGCAATCCCCTCTTCCTTCTTTAAAACCTCATCTTTATTCTCAAACCGAAACTTAGTTTTTGAGCGTTATCGGACTTCAAGCTCTACTCTGTGACTCCTACTATTTCTTCCCTCAATTTTCAGCCAAAGGCAGTTGGTCAGAATGGTGGCGATGATGTTTTTTTCCCGTGTCTTTGATTTGGAGTTTTCCTAGCTCAAGCTAACCTATCATAATAAATTAGAAAACATTCTCTCTCTCTTTACATTCTCTAGAAATCATCATACTTGGTTATTTCAACGTTCACCCACGCCATTTGCTTCCATTAATTCTCAAGATTAAAGTTCTTTAACTCACAACGACTTTTATACATAATTACCTCGAGCAGTTAGTGCAGCTCCATCCATACTCTTATCTCTGATCGCTTTTGAGATGAACCCAACATTCTAACCTTTTCCTAATTCTAATTCTTGTTTACTCACAGCTTGTTTTATATTCTTTCCTCCTGGTTTGCCCATCACTCTCATATCTCTGTTTTCTGTTCATGTCTCTGTCAAAGTCTTCGCCATGATACCCACAAGAGGAAGAGGAAAAACGTTTTCCATTTCCATTTCGGTACTGCTACTTGCGGTCGTACTTCTTGGATTTCCCATGAAATGACTACATCTTCCGTGGAAAGTCCCTCGGAGTGTGTAAAGCGCGAGCTAATTCCCTCTAATTCTAATTGTTCTTCGTCGCATTTAGCCATAAGGAACGCTGCCTTCAGGGATTACAGTCATCTTCAAATCCAGAAACTCTTGCAACTTATATTTCATTCTAGAATTGTACAAAAATCTATTCTCCATGACACTAAAAAAGATTCTTTTTCTCAGTAGAAAATGCAATAATCTTACTGGCTCTTCACTTCCTTCCTCATGGCTTCCTCACGTTCTTCTGACCATTTAATGTTAACTCCTTAACTTGCTTCTTCCTCCGCCCTTTTTATAGTATTTCCCCGTCTTAATTACTGCCGTTAACTTTCCCTAAAGCTGAACTCTCTGCTCAAGCCTTTTCTTCTGATTCCATCTTAGACAAATCAAGAGCTATTCATTTTATCTACGACCCTCCAACTCATTTATGCTAATATTGTAATTTCAGGTGTTATTTCGGTTTTTTCAGAGCTGTAACATAATGAAAGCGTACGGTTCTGGATGGTAGTCCTCCTATAGTCTCCAACCTTGTCCTTTCTCAAGCTGCACTTCTGCTTTTAAATTATTCCGTATCGTTCTTTCGTACGTTGGCTTTCTTTCTGCTGAAAGTGATCCTCTGATACAATAAATGGAACCAAAATCGCAACCCTCAACTATCGCCAAATCTTCTAAACTTCTTGTTCTTTCTATAGTTTTCGAATCTATCATATCTTAAAAACATGAGAATTGAAAAACATCTCAATTCTTCTAATCTTATCTCTGCTCGCCAATGTGGCTTTCGTAAGAAGCTTCTCTTTTTTTCTCTCTTCTAGTCTTTCTGTTTCTTGCTCCTCCTCTTTCCTTCAGTATTTGGTGAATGACACATGCTTCATCCTTTAAATCTATAAATAATTTATTCTGGTTCGTTTTATACTAACTCTTTCTACTTTCATAAAAGACCTCTCTCTATGGCTTCATCACATATCCCTTTCGTTACAACAAAAATCTGACATCCACATCACAGTTCATTAAATCCGCATCAAAAGGAACATTAAACTCGACCACTTGCTTATCCTACTGACTAGAATATTTATATTATATATATTATAGATATATATATATAATATATATATTTTTCATACATATAAACCATAAGGGTATTATGGTAAAGAAACCATTTTTTTAAAACTATTATAATACTAAAAACCTTATTTTACGAATCAAAAAATTTATATATATATATATATATCCTATAACATAAGTATATAATATAATCATAGGTCAGCCTCTAGAAGACCCACAATCCATATCTCAAAAACTAACACAGCTAGCTACAGAAAAAAGGAATACATTGCTGGAATGCTGTTCCAATTTTATCTGGAAATGTAAAAAAAAAAAAAAAAAAAAAAAAGAAAAAAAAAAAAAAAAAAAAATAAAAAAAAAAAATGAATATCTAAAAACTACAATAGCTACAGCAAAAGAAATACATTTATTCCTCGTAAAATTTTGGATAGAAAATGAAAAAATCAAATAAAAAAATCACAAAACAAATCTTATTGTATAATATTATCATTCAATCAATCGATTAGAGGCCTATTTAGAGACCTTTTATTGTCCTTCTTACCGAAATAGCCTTTCTATAAAAATTTTGCTTTTTTTCTTAACTAAAGGAAATACACCAAGTGTATACCGCAACCTCCATGGCAAGGAGTCGGGGCTCTCCGTCTCTTCGGCGGAACTACCGCGGGACTAGGCTAATGCCCCACTGCCGAGAGCGGAACTGTCTTCTCCGAACCCCGCTATCATTGTTGTATTTAGGTGTCGCGGGGTTCCTCCACCCCCTCCCCTACGGGTATGGAAAAACGTCCCCCCCTGTGTCTCGAGCCCCCTAAATTGCCCGAAATCTACAGAACAATCACCTTCTACAAATAAATGATACTATATTATATAATATATTATACTATATATTATATATACTTATATATAATATAATAAATAGTAGAATAATATAGATATAATATAATATTATATAATATATTATAATTATATATATATAACTAGTACTATATATATTATATAAATAAGATATAGTATATACTATATATATAATATAATATATATATCATATATATAGGATTACCTATATAATATTATATACTATGTCCCAGCACCCCCCCCCAAAAAAAAAAGCCATTTTTTTTAATTTCGCTAACTAAAATTTTACAAGATTCCAAAAATGTATTCATTCTTATTGTAGCTATTCCAATTGTTATGTAGTTTTCAGAATAGTTTAATTTTTTTTTTTTTTTTTTTTTTTTTTTTTTTTTTTTTTTTTTACAGTTTCCTCGTAAAATTTTGCAGGATTCCAGCAATGTGTTCTTTTTCCGGTAGCTGTAGTAGTTTGAGATATGATTTGTGATCTTCTAGAGGGCTGGCCATATATATATATATACTCATATATAATTATATATATATATACTATATATATGATAGATATATAACACTATACTTATATATATATAATAGTATTTATATTATATATATATTATTTTTAATCTATAAATTTATATTATATTTAAAAATTTAGTATATAAATTTAATATATAAGAACATATCAATGGAGAGAACGAAAATATGCTTTCTCTGTAATTAACCACCGACCTGTTGTGAATGAGACAACTATATACCGCATGCTATACAGCTGAGCTATCCTTCAACCCAAAAAAAGTTGAATTCAAGAACAGCTATAAAGCAACAGGCGGTGGTTCAATCCCACATTCACCAGTGTCCCAGCCCTGTCCTATCCTCGTTCTTATATTTATAGATGTTAAATAGTGCATATTAATCGCACAATTAGAAGATGTAAATAAGAAAGAACAATATAAGGGAAGATAAAGAAATACGCCTTCTCTGGGATTAAAACCAACGCCTGTGCGACAGAGACAAATACCCGAATGCTATACAGCCTGACACGGGAGCTCGCTGTCTCTATAGCTCTCTTGATCAAACTTTTTTGGGGAGGAGCTCAGCTGTTATAGCATCGGATATAATTGTCCTCATTCGCAAATATCCAGAGAAGCAGTATTTCTTTATCTTCCCCATTATATGTTCTTTCTTTATAATCTATCTAATTCGATTAATATGCAATATTTAACATATCTATATATATATAAATATATACTATACTATATATATAATATATATATAATATATATATAATAATATATATATATATATATATAATATATATATATAATATAATATATATACTATTATTATTAATATAGTATATAATATATAAATACTATATATATATACTATATATATATATAGTATTATATAGTATAATAGATATATATATATATTATATATTAATAGAATAATAATATTATATATAATTATAATATATTAATATAGTAGTAATATATATATATATATATATATATATATACTATACTAAATATATATATATATATATTATATATATAATATATAAATATATATAACTATATATATATATATAATATATATATAATATATATAAGAGATATATATAATATATATTATATATATATATATGTATAATATATATATAAATATATATATAATATATATATATATATATATTAATATATTATATATATATAATATACATACAACTTATATTATTATATATATATATATATATATATATATAATATATCAATTATATATACACTTATATATAGTAATATTATAGTATATATAATATACTATAGTATATATTAATAAATACTATATAATATATACTAATAATTACTATATATAAATATAATATATATATATTTATATATATACTATATATATATATCCTAATATATATAATATATATTACAAAGATCTCCGTATAATATTAACTTATCTTTCTTATATATTATATATATACTATTAATATATTATACAGTATATACTATATATATATAATGATACTTATAATAAATATATATATATACTACCATATTATATAATAATCATATAGGCCAGCCTCAAGAAGAGCCACAATCCATAATCCGCAAAAACTACTACAGCTACCGAAAAAAGAATACATTTTTGGAATCCTGGCAAAATTTAACCGATTGACTGTAAAAAAAAAAGAAAAAAAAAAAAAAAAAAATCATATCTCGAAAACTGCAATAGCTACAGGGATAATCGCAAATACATCTTTTTGGAATCCTTGAAAAATTTTGTTACGAAAAAAATGTAAAAAAAAAAAAAAGAAAAAAATAAACATAAAAATTTCCTATTTTTTTTTAGGAGCACGGGACATAATATATATATATATTATTTGTAAAGTATTACAAGCAATTTAGGGGCTCGCATCCCGACGGAACACAGGGGCACGTTTTCCATACCCCCGTAGGGGGGGCGGAGGAAACCCCGCGACACCCAAATACCAACAGAGGGCTCGGAGACCCCTCCACGGATGGGGGAATATAGTCCTACCCGTAGTTTCCCGGAAGGCGAGAGACCCCGACTCCGCCATCGGTGCGGGTTATACCGTTGATGACTGATCCTTAGTTTAAAAAGAAAAAAAAGCAAAAATTTCATCATAGAGAAGTCTACTTATTTTACGAAACCAATAAAAATAAAAGCGTCTCTAAAATAGCCCTCGTAATCATATACTATAATTATATAACCAATAATTTTTTTTATTTTTTTATTTTTGTACATTCCTCCCAAGACTGACTGCAGGATTTCCAAAAATGTATCCTTTTCGCTGTAGCTATTTGTAGTTTTTAAGATAATTTTGTTTTTTATTTTATTTATTAGTTTGTTTTTTTCACATTTCCCGCACTAAAAATTGGACCAGCATTCCGCAATGTATTCCTTCTTCCTGTAGCTGTTGTAGTTTTAGATATGGATTGGCTCTTCTAGAGGCTGACCAATAAAATAATATATATAATATATATATAATATATATATAATAATATATATAATAATATATATATATATAATATATATTATATATACTATACTATTATTTTTTTAATATAACTATTAAAAACATTTTTATTATTTTAATACTAAAGTATATAATATACTAGATAATTATATATATATTATATATATAAAATTTCATAAGTTATATTCTGGTTCATCTATTTCAAAGATTTGTCCCTGACATTTCTAACACGACTTCACAAAACCTTCATAAGCCTACTTTCCTCACGATTATGACTTCATCCTAACGGTTAGTATACTTAATTATAAGTTATATATATATATACTATTAGTATATATTAACGTCCCATTATTATATATAATATATACTTACCCTACTATATATACCTATACAAGCCTATATCTTAGTCATATATATGCGACTACTATATATATAAACTGATACTAAATATATATTAAATTAAATATACAAATATATATAGTATATTATACGATATATATATATATATAATATACTATAGATATATAAATATATATAGTATACAAATAATTATCAATATATAATACATCTAATATATATATATATATATATATGTATAATATATAATAATAAATATAGTATATATATACTATATATATATATATATATAGTATATATATATATACTACTATAATATAATATATATAATATAACAGTATATATATATATATCATTATATATATATAAATTAATATATATATAAATATTTATATAATATATATCATTATATATATATGATATATATTTATATATATATACTATAGGTTAATATATACTGATATAGTATATATATATATATATAATAGTATTATATATATATATATATATATATCATAGTAGTGTATAAATATATATATAGTATATATACGAGGAAGTAAGCGCTCCTGAAGCGATGAGATTACCCACCATTGGCATATATGGAGTCTTAAAGAACATCTCATGGCACTCCAGTGCCCAATGTTCGTCCCGTTGGTGCTTATATCCACATTTCTTCTTACATTGGAGTAAACTCTCCCTTATCACACATCATAAATTGCAATTACAGACAACGCTTACCTCTTTAAAAAAAATGGTATAAAATGGCAGCCACGCTGTTAGTCTCAGAGATGCCTTAAGGGGTGCTTCCAAATAAAACCTTCTTATCCACCCACCCTCCATCAACCATAAGCCATGAATAACGCCTTTAATGTGGAGTTGATGCCGTCACGAATTCCAGCCTGTCTTAATGGTTACGGTCTCCTTTCTTCATCAATATCTGCACAACCTTCTCGGTTTAAATCTAATTTTCATTTGCTGAGCATCCCCTCTCCTCTTTAAAACCTCATCTTTTATTCCAAACCGAAACTTAGTTTTTGAGCGTTATGACTTCAAGCTCTACTCTGTTGACTCCCTACTATTTCTCCCTCAATTCAAGCCAAAGCAGTTGTGTCAAGTGTGCGATATGTTTTTTCCCCGTGGCTTTATTTGGAGTTTTTCGCTAGGCTCAAGCAAACCTTATCGATAATAAATTAAAGAAAAACCCATCTCTCTTCTCTATTACATTCTCGGAAACTCACTGCATACTCGGTGCTTATATTCAACGTCACCCAACGGCTCCACCTCACTCCGTTGCTGTTCTACCTACAGTTCTACCTCGCCGAAAGATCAGAAGTATTGATGACGACCTCACGCATGCCGAGTGATATCCACACGGATGATAACTAGGCGTACACTCCTATTACACAAATCCATTAATTACCTCGAAGTCACGCACTTAGCGTTCAGCGCCATCCATTACTCTTATCTCTTGATCGCTCTTTGAGAGACCCCAACACTTACCTAGACCTTTTCTATCCCTTAATCCTCTGAATTCCTATCTTATTCTGTTAATTCTTTTCCTCCTTCTCAGCCGAGTCCTTAGCAACCTATGCAACGTCACTGCTCATTATCTCTGTTTCCTTGTTACTGTCTTTCAAGTACTTCCGCAGGAAAGGAGCCCCCAACTATCGCGAGAACGAACGTTTTTCCCATTTCGGTACTGCTAACAGCGTCGACTTGCGGTGCGTACTCTTTGATTTTCCCATGAAATGACTACAGCTTCCGTGGAAAGGGTCCCTCGGAGTGTGTAAAGTGCGAGCTAATTCCCTCTAATTCTAATTGTTCTCGTGCTATTAGCCATAAGGACGCTGCCATTACGAATTACTGTCATCTTCAAATTCCAGAAACTCTTGCAACTTATATTTCATCCCAAAAGCGTACAAAATCTATTCTCCATGACACTAAAAAATTCTTTTCTCAGTAGAAAATGCAATAATCTTACTGGCTCTTCACTTCCTTCCTCACTGGCTTCCTCACGTTCTTTCTGACATTTTAATGTTAACTCTTAACTTTGCTTCTTCCTCCTGCCCTTTTATAGTATTTCCCGTCGGTATTACTGCCGTTTAACCTTTCCCTAAAGCTGAACTCTCTGCTCAAGCCTTTTCTTCTAAATCCACCTTAGACGATTCAAGTGCTATTCCTTCTTCTCTACCTCCCTCCAACATATTTATGCTAATATTGTAATTTCTTCAAAAGGTTTATTCGGTTTTTTTCAGAGCTTAACACTAAGAAAGCGTACGGTTCTGATGGTATTCCTCCTATAGTTCTCCAAACTTGTGCTTTCAAGCTTGCACTCTGCCTTGTTAAATTATTCCGTATCTGTCTTTCTACTTTGGCCTTTCTTTCTTGCTGGAAAGGTGATCCTTCCTGTACAATAAATGGAACCAATCTCAACCCTCCAACTATCGCCAAATCTTTCTAACTTCTGTTCTTTCTATAGTTTTCGAATCTATAGTTTCTATAGTTTTCGATTGAAAACATCTCAATTCTTCTAATCTTATCTCTGCTCGCCAATGTGGCTTTCGTAAGAAGTGCTCTACTGGTGGTCTTCTTTCTAGTCTTTCTGTTTCTTGGTCCTCTTTCCTTCAGTATTTTGGTGAATGCCACCGCTCATCCTTTAAATCTACTAAAATAGTGGTTATTCATGGTTCTGTTTTATACATAACTCTTTATACTTTTCATAAAAGACCTCTCTCTATTGCATCATCACATATCCATTATGTCATCAATATCTGACATCCAATCACAGTTCAATTAAATCCCATTCAAAATGGAACATTAAAACTCGACCACTTTCTTATCCTAACTACTTATATTATATATATAGTATATACATATATAGAAAATATATATATATATAATATTATAATTAATACTAATTAAATATACTATATAATATATATATATATATATTATGATATATATAATCATAATATAACTTTATAAATTATTATTTTATAATGAAATATATATATAAATATAATATTATATATATACTATATATAATATATACTATATATATATATATATTATTAAATAATATCAATATATATAATATATATATATATATATATACTAGATTATAATATATATTCATACTTACTAAATATAATATATAATATACGTAATATAAAAGCCACAGCTCATATCTCAAAAAAACTACAACAGCTACCAGGAAAAGGAAAACATTGCTGGAATGCTGGTCCAAGTTTTAGTGCGGAACAATGTAAAAAAAAAAAAAAAAAACTTATAACTTAAAAAAAAAAAACGCAAAAAAAAAAAGAAAAAAAAATATCTAATTTTTAAAAAACGTAACTACAAAATAGCACAGCGAAAAGGAATACATTTGTGGAATCCTGTGGACAGAAGATGGATTAGAAAAATTTATAAAATAATAAAAACAACAATGAAAAAAAATTGATTGTTCACTAATTATGCGAGTATATTATGCGAATATAGCTACGGCGCTATTAGAGACCTGTTATTGGTAGGGTTTACTTCGTTAAAATAAACTTAGACATTCTAGCTTAATTTTTGCTCTTCTTTTAAACAACAGAATACCCCCACCAGGGGCGATATACCGCCACCCATAGGCAGGAGCGGGTCTCTTCGGCCCGTCCGGGGAACTTACGTACGGCGGGTCTAGACTAATTCCCCGCCCTCCGGGAGGGTCTCCGGAACCTCCGCTCTTTGTTTATTTAGGTGTCGCGGCGGTTCCTCCACCCCTCCCCTACCCTACGGGGTATGGAAAAAACGTCCCCCCCTGTGTCCCCGTCGCTCGAGCCCCCTAAATTGCCTTGTAATGACACCTTTACAAATAATATACTATATAATATATATATATATATATATTATATAATACTATATAAGTATAATATATATATATATAGATATATAATATATATACATATTATATAATATAATATTTATAATTAATAATATATACATATATATAATACTATATATACTATATATACTATATATAATATATATAAATCATATTAATTATATATGTAATAATAATTTATAATAATATTTATAACTATGTCCCAGCACCCCGCCACCCCCCCACAAAAAAATAGCCATTATTTTTTTTTTTCGAACCAAAAAATTTTACAAGGATTCCAAAAAAAGTATTCAATTTTAGTGTAGCTTTTTATTCAATGGCGATAATGCTTAATTTTTTTTTTGTTTTTTTTTTTTTTTTTTTTTTTTTTTTTTTTTTTTTTACCAGTTTCCCCCTCTGTAAAATCCTGCCAGAATTCAGCAAGTTTCTTTTTATCCGTACCGGTTAGGTAGTTTTGATATATGGATTGGATCTTCAATAGGCTGGCCCATATATATATATTATACAATATATTATACATATACTAATATTATAACTATAGTGTATTTATACCAGTCACCTAGTTTTATACCATATTGATATTACAGTATGTAATACATATATAATACTATTATATAGTAATAATATATACTAATATATATATCAATTATATATATATATAAGTATATAAATATATATATATATATAAAAGAACATCTAATGTGAAAGATAACGAAAAACTGCTCTTCTCGGGCGATTGAACACCCCGCCTGTTGGCGAATGAGGACCAATTATACCCGATTGCATACAGCTGAGCTATCCTTCAAACCAAAAAAAGTTGGATTCAAGAACAGCTAAAAGCATAACAGAGCCTTCAGGCGACAATCACAGGTTGTCCAGCCTTGTCCCTATCCCTCGTTCTTCTATATTTAGGATGTTAAATAGTGCCATATTAATCGCCAATTAGAAGCATGTTAAAAGTAAAGAAAGAACCAATAATTGAAGATAAAGAAATATACTGCCTTCTCTGGGATTAAACCAACGCGCCTGTTTGCGAATGAGACAATATTACCGATGCCTTATACGAGCTTGGACTGGGAGCTCTGTTGCTTATAGAGGCTGATTCTTGAATCCAACTTTTTGGGTTGGATGATAGCTCAGTTGTAAAGCATCGGGCTATATTGTCCTCATTCGAAATATGGCAGGAGAAGGTAGTATTTTCTTTATCTTCCCATATGTGTTCTTTCTTTATTACATTCTTCTAATGCGATGTAATATGCGAATATTTAAGCATTATACTACGAATTAGTATAAGTATATATATATATATATTATATAGTATATACGATAATATATACATATAGTATATAATATGTAGTATATATATAGTATAGTATATAACTAGAATAGATATTATACGATAATAATATTATAGTAGTATACTAGTATAAGATACTATTATATAGTATATATGCTACTATATACCTTCACATAATACTATATATAAATATATATCAATATCTCGTTTATAATATCATATAATATAATAAATATAATATATAATAGTAATTAGAGTAATAACACAATAATATTTTATAATCTAATAATCATCTATTAATTAGTATATATAATACTGCTGACTTACTATATCTTACGCCTATATGATAAAGAATAATACATCAAATATAGTATATAATGAAATATGTATTATTATTAATACATATATTCAGTACAAATATTGATAGTTTTTATATATCAGTACATATACAATTAGACATTTTGAAAGTGCTACGTGATAAGTCAGACCCTAGATATACATACTCATATATATAGCTAATATATAATATATATCAGATAGATATTATTACATAGTATATTATATATTATATAATACAAATCTATATTATCATATATATATATGACATCTTTCATATATAATATTCTACTATGATATATATAAACCTATATATAATACGTATAATATATATATATACTATATATATATATATATATATATATATATATATATAATACTATATCATATATAATATAATAGTAGTAATATAATATACTATAACTAAATGTATAACATAAATAAAAGTAAATACATTGCATAAAGGAAAAATATTAAAAAATATATGTATAAATTTTTATTCAGTCATATATATAATATATATATAGTATATAATATATATAGATAATATATAAAATAATTATAATATAATATATATATAATAGTACTATATATATAAGGCCAGCCTCAAGAAGAGCCCACAATCCATTATCTCAAAAAACTGACCACAGCTAACTCGGGAAATAAGAATACATTGCTGGATAATTCCTGGTCAAAAGTTTTAACGAGGGTAAACCTAATCATGTAAAAAAAAAAAAAAAAAAACTTTTTTTAAAAAAAAATGATAAAAAATATCAAATTTCGTTTTGTGTGTGGGTTTCTTACAAAATAGTTTATTATTTTACTAGATTACAATATTTACATTATTATTATTATTTTTCCCAGGATCTTAATAAACTACACTCTTTTTTTTCAAACACTGCTTAGGGACGCGTGGACAAAATATATATAATATTATTTGTCAAAGGGATTGATTACAAGGGCGCAATTTTAGCGGGGCTCGAGCCGACGGGAACACAGGGGGCACGTTTTCCATACCCCGTAGGGGAGCGGAGGAACCCCCGCGACACCCAAATACCAAAGAGCCGGGATTCCGGAGACCCTTCCACGTGAGGGGGAATTAGTCCCTACCCCGTAGTTCCCCGGAAGGCAGAGACCCCGACTCTTTTTTTGGTTTCTTTTTTATGGCCCCAAATTTTCCGGCAGGTGCCGGAATATACCCTTGGGGTATTGCTTTAGTTAAAAAAAAAAAAAACAAAATTTAATAGAAACTCTATATTTATTTTAACGAGTAAACCAATAAAAGGTCTTCTCTAAATAGGCCTCCTAATCATATTACCTATAATTATTAACAATAATTGTTTTTTATTTTTTATTTTTTTTACATTTTCCATTATCCAAACAAGTTTACGAGATTCCAAAAAATGTATCCTTTTCGCTTGAGCTATTTGTAGTTTTGAGATATATTTTTTTTTTATTATTTATTATATCTTTTTTTTACATTTCCCGCGCTAAAAATTGGACCAGCATTCCCCAGCAAGTATTCCATTTTACCTTGTAGCTGTTTGTAGTTTTGAGATATGGTATTGTGGGCTCTTCTATCGAGGCTGTATCCAGTATATATATATTATATATATATCTATGATATAATAAGATTTATACTACTAATATATAATATCATTTTTATATGTTATCTCGTATAATATATATTTATATATATTACTATAATATATATTGTAACATATATTAGAACTTATATACATATATATAGATAGTATCATTATATATATTATACCATATATGATAAAAATTTAGGTTTATTCCTGGTCTCATCTATTTCCAAGCATTTGTCCCTGACGATTTCCTAACACGACTTCACCAAAACGCTTTCCATAAGGCCTACTTTCTCCCACCACCCACCCCCCCCTCATCAACCATTTTATGACCACCGCTAACGTTATAATACGTACTATACTCATACCTATATATGACATAATAATATATATATTACTTATATATATAATACTAACATATAAACTACTATATATTATCATTTAGTATTTAGTATAAGTATATATATATATATACCATCATATATAAAAATATATTAGAATATATAGAAGTATATATATATACATTATACTCTGTATATATTGCGATAGTTACCTATTCCTATATAATATAGTATATCTATATCATAACTTATATATAGTAGTATATGATTTATAATATTATTCACTCACTTATACAACTATAATTACGATATCTATAACATATATATAATGTATATACATTATATAATTATGGTATATATATATAATATAGTTAATACTATACTATATATATATAATATACCTACTATACCGCATCATATATATAGCTAGTATATACTAATAAATATATATATATATATTTATATAGAATAACTCTCAGAGGTACTTATATAAACTATATACCATATATGATAATATAGTATATATAATATACATCATATTTAATGTCATCTAGCATATACTGCATATACGTATAATCATATTAATAAGTATATATATAGTATAATATAATAGTTGGCAATTAATAGTATATTATATATATATATATGCGAATATTACTATAAGACTATAACTAGATTATAATACTATAAATAAATAACATCTATTATCTATAGGGAAATATATACGTCAGGGAAGTAGCAGCTCCCTAGAAGCGAGAGACTTAAGTCCTACGTGCTACTCTGCAACGGCGCATATAATGGAGTCTGTAGAAAGTACATCCCATGGCCACTCCCAGCTGCCCAATGTTTATTCTCCCTTATTGTGACGCTTATATCCACATTCTTACTTAACATTGGGCAGTAAAACCTCCTCCCTTATCACGACCATCATAGAATTAGCCAATACAGACCAACGCTTACCCTTTCTTAAAAAAAAAAAAACTGGTTATTGATGTATTAAATATGGCTCAGCCACGGCTCGTTAGTTTCTCAGGAGGATGGCTAATTATACGGGTGGCTTCCAAAATAACCTATCTTATGCCACCGTCACCTACCCTCACACACCACTTATAATGGTACGCGAATTGGCGATTGGCCTTAAATGTGCGAGTTGATGCCGTCCACGGAAATTGCCAGCCTGTCTTCAATGTACGTGTTCCTCCTTTTCTTCATTCAATATCTGGGCAACCGAGTTGGTCATCGGTTTTAAATCTAATTTTCATTTTGCTGCAGCATCCCCCTCGTCTTCTTTAAACACCTCATCTTTTATTACCAACCGAAACTCTAGTTTTTGCAGCGCGTATATGACTATCCCAAGCCTCTACTCTGTTTGAGCTCCTACCTATTTCTGTCCCTCCAATTTTCAGCCAAAAGGCAGTTTGTTGCTAACTCACCTACGATACCATGTCTCAATGTCGTTGCGATATGTTTGTTTTTTCTCTCTCATTACTCTCTCCTCCAACCGAGTAAGTCTTTAGGAAGTTTCTGCTTGACGGTTCCACGATAGCGTTCAAGCCTAACCTAATCATAATAATTAGAAAACATTCTCTCTCTTTCTTTACAATTTCTCTGAAATTCAGTGTGCATACTTGTGTTTATTTCAACGTCACCCCACGGCCGATTTGCTTCTTCCTCTAAATGTCTCAAAGAGAAAAGTGTGTATAGAACTTGCAACGAACTTTTCTATCCATAATCTACCATCGAGCAGTTAGTGCAGCTCATCCATACTCTTATCCTCTGAATCGTCTTTGAGATGAATCCAAACCTTTCCTAATCTCTAATTCTCT
>JABUQX010009106.1:7500-15000 GCA_015478945.1 Trachelipus rathkii
AATATTTAGAAATTTATCATATATTACTAATAATTTTTATCACAATTATTTAATATAGTAAATATCTATGTATAACCTATATAAAATATTAATAAATTTCTTCTTTTTCTGTGACTCTAATATTTGAATAACTATATTGTGAGCCATTGCATAATGCAAACACTATAATTTATATTTTTTTACATAAATTTAGTACCTATTGTAATATATAAATATACCGTTAAAATACCTACCCTTAATTTTGTATACAAAATGAAGATTTACCCAAAAATAAATTTCTATATAATTATTTAGCACTTAATAGAGTAATATATATAGCGTGAGATCAAACTCGTACCCTTGTTTAACATGCGACAGATAAATCCTTTGAGAAAGTGTCCCGAAGTAAAATGTTTCACTTAAAAATACTGAACTCAACTTATTCATAAATGGCGGTTGCTTGTGTCCGTGCATCTCATAAGGAGCTTCATCTATCGTCTCAAACAAAAGTTGTGGTATTTTTGCTGAGGACTAGGCCAAATGGTAGACAGGGAAAATTATGATTATATTGAACAAATCGTTCGTAACACAGATGATCAATAAAAAAATTTTCAGAGTACAACACCACCGCAGAGCGCGTGTAGGTTAGGTTAGTTTAGGTTAGGTTTTAGGTTAGGTCCTACGGCATAAATGCAGTATTTGATGAAGAGTGTAATAAGATTGGATACATGATTATAGTTTTTAAAAAATTCGGTTAGGTTAGGTTTCGTGTTGATGTTAGGTAGGTTAGGTTTAGTTAGGTTAGTTTAGTTAGGTTGTAGGTTAGGTTAGTGTTTTGGTGATATAGGTTTGGTTAAGGTTTAGGTTAGTGTTGGTTTTTAGTTTAACCGTATAGAAGATTAAGGTAAGTAGGTTACTAGGATTTAGAGGTATATAAGTTTTTTTTGGTATAATTTAAAAAACCAAAGAATCTTATATTGTTTGTTAAGTTTTGTTGGCAATTCTTTATACAATAAGATATATTAATTTAAAAATAACCAAATTTTTTTTACAAATTTCGATCATTTGAACTGAATCCTCACGAAAAGGAAAAATGAATAGTGTGGTGAGTGGTTCATTGTATCAAAATCCTATAAAGCAGTTCAAGATATTCTTAGAACGATAGATTATAACAGAAAATCACCGTCAAAAGCCTACTACTGTTCCTTATTGGTACGATAGGATTATTGTTGATTGAAATGTTGAACACAAGTAATGAATGTCAAGAGCTGCCAAGAATATTATATAAAAATTTCGGACGTTATTTTCTTGCTGTTCACTAAAGTCATTACAAATAACGGAACATATGTTAGCGAAGAATTGCAAATCTGTTCATAATGTGCAAATGAAACTTTTCAACTTCGAACATACAAGCTTCAAATCCTACGAAAAATCACACAATATTATAGGATTTGCACGTAAGGAATTTGCAGCTGCCGTGTTTTTCATTTTGAAAGATAACAATCTTCTCAAATACTTGTATATAACGTATTAAACAGAATAACATCACAAAGTTATAAATAATCAGTAAATGTAATCAGTAACAATTTTATTCCATAAGTTTTCGATAAAAAATTACGATAAGAAATATCCTGATAAAAGGCTGTTTTGAAAGGTCGTGTGGGGGGGTGGGGGAAGAAGGTAACACCCCCCCCCCACACACACACACACACACACACTTCTAACCACAATTTATATTACATAAAACAATTTAAGAGACACTAAACCTGCATCATGAAATTGAAATTAAAATACTTTTATTCATAAAAGTAAATACATTTGATGATTACACCATTTTGATGCATTATATTATCATCATTATATCAAATAATTTAAAATTGAATTTCAAAGTAATATGCAATTTTCTCCTAAAATAATGGACAATGGAGATACTATTATATCAGTGAATATAGACAAATGCCTTTAGCCATCACATATTTCTCTCTTTTCTTTTGAGCTCACTCCACGAATTCATTTATTTCATTTTATAATTAAGTCTATTTTCTTCATTCGGTGTCTTCAAGCTAAATCGATAAGTCAAAAAATATTCCATATATAGATATCTTTTAAGACACTATCCTTAGGCAAGGCAGGATTTTAGAATATACAGTATATGCATACAAAATATATATATATATATTATATATATATATAATTATCTACAAAATTTTTTTAAACATATGTGATAGCGACTTCTTATCCTAGTACATTAAATCTATATCATATATGTTATATATAATATAGATAGATAATATCTTTTAGTAAATAAATTATATATATATAATATATTATATATATATATATAGTATATACTATATATATATATATATTAATTATGATATATATATATATACTAAGAATGGCTGGGAATGCGTTAAACCATGTTTTAAATGGTAAAGAAACCCTGTTGCATATGTAATAAATATAGAGAAGAGCGATGGAGTTGATGGTATACACTCTTTACTCACCAACCCATGAAAATAACTGACATGCAGACGCTAGCTGATTGTAAAAACAAAACAAACACAACAACAACACACACACCACACACACAACCTACACACACACAGCAAGAGAGAGAGAAGAGAGAGACGAGAGAAGAGGAGAGAGAGAGAGAGAGGAGAGGAGAGAAGAGAGAGAGAGAGTCCGCTTTGGAAAGGCAAAATTTCTTAAGCGACATTTTGGTGAAATTAGGTTGTTTCAACCCGTGCCTCCATAAAAAAATAAGTTTTATTTACTAGAAAATTAGAAACCCATATTACCCTGTTTAAGACTCTCTATTACGGATTTTTTATACTTCTTATATAATCAAAAAGATAGAAATATAAAAAAACAAAATCACTATTTGCTATTAAAACAACCTTTTAAACTCTAATCCTAAAACTATTACTGTTTCGAATATTATTATAAAAAAATAAGAATAAAGATAAAACAACCTAACAAAACACAAAAACAGAAATTCCATTGAACCCTTTATAAAAAGTTTTTTCAAAAATATTGATGTCATTATACAAAAAAAAAAATTTTTTTCCTTTATTTCGCTCTATTGTGTTATTAATAAAACTGTCGCATATGACCTTTTGCCTTTCTTTCGACGATATATATATTATTTATATATTATATATATATAAAAATATTTATATATATTATATATATATAATACAAAATATTCTATATACTATAATTAGATAAAAAATATATATATATATATAAATATTACTAATAAGTATACATCTACACATCTTATATATATATGTTCTAAATATATATTATATAACTATAATATATGTTATATGTATATAACATTATTATATATATATATAATATCCAATTAAGTATATATAATAAAATTATATTACTTTATTATATTAAATATTTTAGCTTATTATATTATAGTGAAATATATTAACTTATATACTATTTTCAATTAATTTTTTAAATAACTATATAGTTTACCCTATATATAAATTTATATATATATATATATACAGTAATGTAAAATAGTTAGATAAAATATTTAAGAAAAATAGCTTTATAAAATTTTAAGTAATAAACTTTATATAATATATAAAATATATTATATATATTATTACTATCTCTATATACTCCTTCCTCCCTCATACCCTTATCCTCCCTCCGACTTGTTAGGTTGTGAAAGAATATAAGGACGATTGATAAAGTGTTTAAATAATATAGAATGGGTGTGGAAACACAATATTTAATATTTCTCCCTAAGAGAGTTACCCCTGTTTCAATTCTCTCATATTTTTCTGCCCTAGCACAGTAAATAATTGTTGCAAATACCATCTTCTCAGTTTCTTACCATAATATTGAACCAAAATTTTCATAATTATGATCCTCATTTGCATAAACCCATGATGAAGTAGTGTTCGCACCCTAGAGATAGCATAATAGGGATTGAGTTTTTATAAGTTTGATGAGTATCTCTATATATTCTTTTGTTTAATGTGGGTGTTTTTGTTTCGTCTAGCAGGTGCTTTATTGTGGTACTTGTGGTACAAACTGTTGTAAGTTTGAGAAAGATGCTTTGCTTCTTTCTGTCTGTGGGTTTCCTATGCTAGTGGCTGATAAAGATTCGTACAAGATTGGAGAGGTATAATTTAAGGATTATCTTACAGGTTGTTTTTAACGAAAGCGGGGATACATTTTTTCTATTTTTCTATTTTTCTGATATTTCATTTGTGGGAAAAAAATCCTATATGTGGGTCTTTACTGTTTTAAGACTCTTGGTATTTTAAAAGATTTATTGAATGGGAAATTATTGCTAGGAATGATTGGAAAGTAAGAATTTGAACTATTCATTGGTTATAATGCGAAAAATCTTCTGGGAAAGCTATAATTTTGTTGATGGCGAGGAAGTTTTCTAGTTGCATCATATAAATTTTGTCAGTATGACTGATGTTATAATGGATGTTTTTCGTAATTTTCGATATATCGTCTAAGTTTCTATGAAACTAATTTTGTGTTTTGGAATTAAGATGTGGGCTATTTGACAATACTGTAAAGATAATGAAGAAAAGTAATAGAAAGATGACTCCATGTGGTATCCCATTCCTTTATTTATTTATTTTTTTTAATCTCCTCTGAAGACATTTGCCGTTAAGTATTACATTAGTGTATGCTCGGATGATTTGTTTATGCAAGCTTCTTTGAGTATTAATATTTGTCATATTGTCATGGAACCATGATACGGTGGAAAAATTTGTTTTCCTTTGTATTATAGTAGTCAGTGTTGCAGTTGCTGAGCAGTTTTTGTTTTTATCTTTGCTAAAATATTGTAAATGTATCTTTGAAAAGAATTATGAGTAAATGAGTTTCTTTAACAGTTTTATGTGTTGAAACTAGAGAAATTGATAGGCATGGGAATGAATTAGGTGTTGGGAGGGAATATTTCTTTCTTTTTTTGGAAAGATTATTGATTTTTGAAGTGAGAGTGGGATTACATATTTTTTCTGTAACTTTTGAAGAAGCAGACGTAGTTGTTTATTTCACATAATTCGGAAGATTCAATTACCAGGTAGATTGGAAGATTTTATTGTTATGTCATGACAAATTATTTGTTTATGTGTAGGTGTGTTTGTGTGTGCATGTTTGTGTTTTCCGATATTGTCTGAATTGGTCCAATTTCGTTTTTTCCTTTTTTAATTTGTGTAGGTGACGAATTTTAAGCGTTGATTGAATGTCAAAAGTGATAAGTGACTATTATGGGAATATGGTTAGAGTTTCAATCTGTTATTGTTTTACCCTTTATCATAAATGAAGGAATGGCAAACAAAAGACGTTGTATAGAGCTGAGGGAGAGGGGGGTACGATTTGTTTGGTAAGTGATAGTATTAAGTTGTTTCTGTAGTTTAATAAATTTAAGTTCCCAAGTTCTATAGGTAAGTGAATTTCACTGGGGTATATTATTAAGTCTTTACAACAGGCAATGTGATAGAAGTTGTATATGTCTAATCTGATAAGTATTAGTTGCGATATGTAAAATATGCCAGATATTGGTATATTATGATTCTTAGGGTGGCTTGAAATTCTTAAATGAAATATGAGAAAATGTTCATATATATATATATATATATATATATAATATATTATATATATATATATATATATATATATTATATATAATATATATATATATATATATTTATATATAAATTATTATATTATATATATATATAATATATAAATATATATATATTTATATATATATATAATATATATATTATTTATATCCTATATATATATATATAATATATATAATATATATATATATAATATTATATAATATAATATCTACATTATAGAAATAATAATATCTATATGTACATATATACAATAATTATATATATATATATACAATATATATATATATTATAAATGGCAACAACTATAATAAAGTGGCAGGTGAGATAAACATAGACTCAACACAGAATTTAATGATGAAAAGCACAAGTTTTTTCAAGAAAATCGATAAAAAGATTAATCAGGAACAACCATCTAACTAAAAAATGTATCACACTTCAGATTCTTCTTTAACGCAGGAGCTTCCTTTCTATTCAATATCCCACCTGAAGAGGCCGTGCTATGCCGGCGAAAGCTAGTGGTGCTTATTTCTGTATAATTTATATAAGTATGTTTGTGTTATGTTTTGTGATAACTATTGATTTTATGTATTGTTTTAATATTAAAAAGTGATTAGTAAGTGTGTATTTATAAGGGCATTCCAGTCAAATAAATATTAGAAAAATAGAGGTGGAATTCTATAATATATAATATATATATATATATATATATATATATATATATATATATATATATATATATATATATATATATATATTATAATATATATATTATTTATATATATATTATATATATATATTATATAATATATATATATATATATATTATACTATATATATATATTATATATATTATTATATATTATATATTATAATATTATAATATATTCATATATATATATATATATACTATATATTATATATATATATCTATATATATATTATATATAATATATATATATATATAATATATATATATATATATATATATAGTATATATATATATGTATAAATATATATATATATATAATATATATATATATAATTATTTATATATATTATATATATATATATATATATATATATATATATATAATATAGTGCTATATGAAACGCACTGTTTTATATGTATATATAACATCCCTAGGTTTTCCTACTTAACTGGGTTTCGAACCAGCACCCTCGCTGTTGGTAAAGCAGGTGTGTTACCACCTGACCACGATGAGCTAAAAGGAAATCTACCGTTTACTTCTGAAAGATTACATCTTTCCAGAAGAATAAGGCATGTTTGTATTAGACAAAAACCTTTTGGCAGGCCTCCCGGCTCACACTTGGGTCAAGGGTCACACAGGGTGATTAGGCGAAATTATAATTTGGGACTCATATTGTATGCATAATATTAGTGCTATATGAAACGCACTGTTTTATATGTATATATAACATCCCTAGATTTTTCTGCCTAAGGGTTTTCGTTAACCAGCACCTTCGCTCGCTGGTAAAGAAGCCGCCTGTGTTACCACCCTGACACGATGAGCTAAAAGGAAATATACCAATTACTTCTGAAAAATTACATCTTTCCAGAAGAATAAGGCATATCTGTACAAGACAATGACCTTTTGGCAGAACTTAACCTGAGTGTGAGCAGGGAGGTCTGTCAAAAGGTCATTGTCTAGTACAGACATGCCTTATTCTTTTGGAAAGATGTAATCTTTCAGATGTAAACGGTAGATTTCCTTTTAGCTCATCGTGGTTAGGTGGTAACACACCTGCTTTACCAACAGCCAGGGTGCTGGTTCGAAAACCAGTTAGGTAGAAAAACCTAGGGATATATATATATATATATATATATATATATATATATATATATAATATATATATA
>JABUQX010009106.1:22500-25000 GCA_015478945.1 Trachelipus rathkii
ATATTATATTATTATATTATATTATATTATATTATATTATATTATATTATATTATATTATATTATATTATATTATATTATATTATATTATATTATATTATATTATATTATATTATATTATATTATATTATATTATGATATAGGGGGTACAACTTATAATTATTTTCGTCTTAGGGGTACGCGATCAAAAAAGTTTGGAGACCGCTGCTCTAGACAATGCAAAATTAACCCTAAGATGTTTTTTGGAGGACCAACTCATGTAAGAGCATAGATGTGCGGAATGATATCCCTATAAATGTTCAGGAATCACGCACCCTCCGGTCTTCTCTTAAAAATATTAAAAACCTCTTATAGCTAAAGTGTATCTAACGAGCACATTCATACCTTTAAGTAAGTTTTATAGTTTCAATTAAAATTATAATTTTATTATTATTAATGTTGTTTATGAATTCTATAATGTAAAGATGTTTTTGCTAATAATGACTTAATGTTATTAGCACCACTATTATTATTATTATTATTATTATTATTATTTATTATTATTATATTATTTAATTATTATTATTTTAATTATTATTCTTATTAATTATTATTATAATTACTATTGTTGTTATTATTCTTTATTATTCTTATTATAAATTCAATATTATTGATTATTATTATTATTATTATTTTTTATTTTTTATTATTATTATTATTATTATTATTATTATTATTATTATTATTATTATTATTATTATTATTATTATTATTATTATTATTATTATTATTATTATTATTATTATTATTATTATTATTATTATTAATTTTTAATATTATATTATTGTTATTATTTTATTATTATTATTTATTATTATTATTTTATTATTATATTATTATTATTATTATTTTATTAATTAATATTAATATTATTAATTATTATTATTATTATTAAATTATTATTATATTATTATTATTATTATTATTATTAATTTTTTATTATTATTATTAATATAATTATTAGTACTCCTATTATTATTAATGCAGTAGTAGTAGTAGTATAGAAGTAGTAGTAGTAGTAGTAGTAGTAGTAGTAGTAGTAGTTATAATTTTTACTATTATTATAATTATTATTATTATTATTATTATTATTACTATTATTATTAATTATATTATTATTATTATTATTACGTTATTATTATTATTATTATATATTAAATTATTTTAATTATTAATTATTATTATTATTATTATTATTATGTATTATCTATTATTATCATTATCATTATCATTACATTATCATTTCATTATTATTATATTATCATTATCATTGTTATATTATTATTATTATTATTATTATATTATTATAACTAAATTATTATTCTTATGAATTATTGCGTTTTCATTTTTATTATTACTGTAAATTATTATTATTATTATTATATTATCTATTATTTTATTTTTATTATTATTATTATTATTATTATTATTATTATTATTATTATTATTATTATTATTATTATTATTATTATTTTTATTATTATTATTATTATATATTATATTATATTGATTAATTATTATTATTATTATTATTACTATTATTATTATTATGTATTATTATTAATTATTATTATTATTTTATTATCTATTATTAATTATTATTAATTCCATTATTATAATAATTATTATTTTTATTATTATTATTATTATTATTTATATATTATTATTATTATTATTATTATTATTTTATTTTATATTATTATTTTATTAATATTATTTTATTTTATTACTTTATTTATTATATATATTATTATTATTATTAGTTATTATTAATGATAAATATTTGCTCTATTAGTTTTTAACTTACCCAAATAATAAACGGAAAAATTGTGAATTTTTTTAAAGATTTTGCTTGAGAATTTAACATATATATATTATAATATTATATATATATATATATTATATATAGTATATATATATTATATATTATATATAAATATATATATATATATATTATATATATAATATATATATTATATATACTATATCAGGGGCGTATATATAAGGTAGGCCGGGTAGGTAGCTCCTACCCAATATTTTAGGTTTACAAATAATTAAATTACATGGAAAATACGCAAAAACTTTACTTGATATAAACTTAAATAAAGAGGTTATGTTAATCAAAAATTAAAAGAAAAACAACCACAATAATTTAGATAATAATTATTGAATTCATTTAGAAATTCTCGCTCCTACTCTGATCTCTTAGAAGTAAAATTCTTTGCACCAGGCGGACGAATGACGTCATTTTCATCGTCAACTTATAAAGGAGCGGACTAGTCTGTCCTACCTATAATAATCGAAAATAATCGATGATATATTTGAAATCTTTCGTTCTCGATCTTCCCGTAAATATGTACGAAATATGTGGCTTGTGGCAGTTTCTTTGAAATTTTGGATCGAATGAGTCTGATTGATCTGATTTGACTATTAATTTTATATACTTTATTTAAGTGGATTAG
>JABUQX010009107.1:0-35804 GCA_015478945.1 Trachelipus rathkii
TTTCGGCAATTATTTCGTTAATATATAATAGAAATAAAATCTATCTAGTAATTTAGTGCATTTTCCTATCATTTTCTTGGCCAACATTCACAAATTTAAAAGACATTATACAATAAAATTTATACAAAATTTATCCTGACATATAATTTAATATTATTTCTGAATATAATATCACGGTGAATGCGTAATAGTTTGTACGATTTTAAAGCATCCATAAAAATATTAGATCATAATCAAAGAACTATCCTCCCGATGTGCTTGGGTCAGTCCCACCCATTTCCTCAACAGCTGTCGGATCTTATTGGGGAATTTCGCATTTTTCAAAGTGTCATATTTGAGTATCAGTTTTGGGATAAAGACAATTCCCTCAATGTTTAACCTTTTTTCTATATCTTACTTACTCTAAATTTTATCAATCTTAACAAAGTTTTAGTCATTCAATAATGCTGTGACCATAGTCATGTTTACGTTTGTTTTTGGGGGCAACCTAAATCAAATGACAAATCAGAACTAACATACTCCGTATGAATCAGCCTAATACCCCCCCTGCAAATTCCACTTAAAAGGTAAAGTGCTCAACAGTATTATCAACTACTCGTATTTTCCCACTTTTCGTTCATGGATGCAACAGTAAAAGCATATATTATCTAACAAATCCCTATAACAAAGTGACCAATCAATCAAAGATAGCCTACATCGTTGAACTATGAATTGACATTACCTTTTCATGCAAAAATGTCACTTCGTGGCGATATAGACAAATCATTTTACCTAGAAATAAACGTGACAAGCAAAACTTTCTAGGCAAACCTAACATACTATCTTCAACAAATAATCTTAACCCAGGCGTCACGTTTCTCAACACATCCACTCGTCAGCTAACACGTGCAATATCTTAAAAAATCAATCATTTCTCAACAAATCATGTTTTACTGTCACATTGTCTATGAATGTATTTAACATAACCGCGTATCTAACTTTACAATAATCATTTTCATCAACCAGCAGATCGAAAGCAACCCATTATATATTTTCCATGGGGAAAACCCAGGGGATTGCGCCTCATGAAAGGGTGTGAATCCCTGCGAGGGGGGTAATGGCTTCACCTCCTTCCGAATGAGAGGTAAGGCCTAGCCCTTCGGGCTGAGGCCAAACCGCTACACATGTCCATCTTTATTGATGCTCAATACTGTTGGTTACTCATAATATTCCGTAAGTCAGTAATAAAAGATACTTATTGTTATTAATGTTTAGCTCCCAATAATAACGGACGTCGAAATATGACTATGCAAATCATAGTTCAATAGATCACAGCCTGGTGGGATGGGTAGGGGACTCACACCTCTATTGATTTACTTGATTTACTTGATTTACTGGGCTTATAAAAAATCATAATAACTATTACCTTTACTGGTGATACTTCTATTCAAAGAACTTATTTTTATTGCTAATTTTTAGTTTTCCTTTGGTTATTTTGTTATGTTTGGTTAAACTTGGGTTATGGTTTGCTTATCGATGGGGATTCATCTTATTTATACGAGTATGATGAACTTGTTGTTAATGTTTACGAAAGGCGATTTAAAATATCTTTTAGTTCCAGCCTTTGATCCTACATTATAAAAGAAAACGAGTTAGCTAAACTTTGTTAAATTTACGAATGTTAATGTAAAATAACATGACCTATGTTAGAGATCTGGGTAACAAAAAGGGAAAGAGTTCTTTGTACGGGTGCGTTAGGTGACTTTACTGGGGTGTTAAGTATAACTGTTAATTTAGATCTTATTAATTCGCATTAAGCTTGGGTTTAATGTTTGTCATTTGTAAACAATTATATTTTTAGTCTGGTTAATGTATTTAGCTTTATTCAAGTGAAACACCATGTTAGTTAGATTTATCTGTGTAAGTAAATAAGATACTTATTTGTACTATGTTTATGTCGTTTTGTTGTGCTGGTCTATACAGAAATATACCTTTTGGAACTGCTATTGGCCGTTTCGTACTGGTATCTTGTTACTTCTTCTATCTGGAGAAGAAGAACCTCAGTTGACTTCTTAATCTGTTTTAGACTAGTACTAATTTCTCAGTAAACAATTTTCGTGATGTGGGTCAGTATGACTCATCTCTCTCTAGAAATGCTCCTTTTAGAGACCTTCCGTAATAACCAACGATGTTACAATTGAAAGAGATGCGATCTGAAAAAGGTCAATATATCCTTATTTCCATGGAGTGCAATAAAGCCCTTAGGCTCGGTCGTGAAGAATTTCCTCACGATTCATCTGACAGCGTGAACTGGTGAAGACTGAGAGTCATCTGAGACATCTGCCTCCTGCTGAAATCAGAGTGAAAGCTTGAGAGTATAGATAGAATAAGATGTTGCTTCACTGAATCGATAATTGAAAAGTATTGATGTACGCAATCTATTGGAAACCTAATGATGCTGCACAGTTCATGCGTAGCTTCTATGGTTCACTGTCAGGTTCACTCTGAAAAGTATCACAAAGTTTGTTAAAAGTCCATAAAAAACGTATTAACAGTCCTATCTTAAGCTTTAACCATACTCGACGGATTAATTATATAGCTCTGTGTAATCTAGCGATAATACACCGAAACATGTGTTCCCGTATAGCAGTACAAAATGCATAATAACTATCAGCCAGGATACGTTTACATCTTCTTCTCTGACGTTAGCGCAGTGAATTCTGTGAACGAAATACGCAGTAAAATTATTGCGTTTAGTGCTGCCAGGTTGTAATCTATGCTACATCCCCTATCGGATGTTTTGAACTCTCTTGGAGACAATCAATGATTGACTTGCTCAATTTTTCACCTAGAATCCTATGGTCTCCCTGATAGGAGGTGGATTAATAGTTTTTAAAAAATTATAGTGTTCTATCCATAAATAGTTGATTATTCAATCCAATTGTTTTGTTGAAAATGGATATATGATGTCTCAGCATCCTCAACATTCCTTAACTAACTGGGCTAGCCTAGTACGAAGTATTGCCACACAAGATGTTGGCTGCTGTTATCCCGTCTGCATTGTGTGTGTGTTTAAAGGATGTTATGTTCATAGTTTAGCTTTGCAAAGAGCAATAAAAGACTTACTTGTTGTCTTTACCTCCTTAGTATTATTCCTGATTAGGTAGGTATTGCTAATTTTGTAAGATATTACTTTATTTAATCTAAGCTTAACATGTGAGTGAAGATATGTTTAATCCATTAAAATAATGGTTCCATGTTTTTAACTGTTGTTAGTTAGTTTTACTGTTTTAAGTTTTGATCTTTGTTAATGTTACAGTTTTATTCCTTTGTTATACGATGTGCAGGCTTGTCGTACTATACTAATACTGCTTCGTTAGTTCTGGCCTATGTACATGGATTTCTGCATGTCTTTTAACTGTTATAGGCTACCTACGCTTAGCACTTTTTGTTGGCTTGTATGATCATACGCCAAGTTACTTGGTAAATTTTTTGCTAACTTCTCTCGTGTCTTCTGTAAGATTACATTGTTAATTTAAAAGAGTGATTATGTCTTGTTTGAATAATTACGTTTTTTGGATTTTTAATTTAGTTACTACGTGTTATTTTGGGTAAAATATATGTTAACGTTGACTGTTTATTCCTGTCTAGATGTTTAAGTTTGTGGTTGTGGGTTATATTCATAGTTCAGATATTGCTAATATGCCTTATTAATGTGATGTTACTGGTTCAGGGTAAGGTAACGATAATCACTCGAAATGAGATATTGCCCTGAAAATAAAATAGGCTACTTTTTTGTGCCGTGTTAGACTTTAAGTGGTGTAAGTGCGGGAACCTTGTTAATGTTTGACTGCCTTATTCTGCTTAAGATGTGTTAACTCTTTTTGTCTGTTACAATATTCTAGTTCCAGTGACTCTCATGTTAGCTTATTGAAGAAGCGAACACCTTATTATCTGTTGAGAGTAATTTCGTTGATCAGTATAATTAATCTTCAATTTTGATAAATTTTGTTAAATGTTACTTGCTAATCAGTGTAAAGGTTAGACGCATAAAATGTAGAGATTATCTTTGACAATAGGTTGATAAGGGGTAGTCTTTGGATGTTTGCCTAGTTATTTACGGTGTTAATTGTAGAACTTGTTAAGTAACGCTATTCCTAGCTTTAAGATGTGTCAGTGTCCGTTGTGTATATAATTCTATTTATGATTTATGCTAGTAAAGGTTTTATTAATCGTGAAAACTTGTTACGCTGAGCATGTATTGATTGATCTTTGTATAAAGAACTTGATTTTTGTTTTTTAGTCCAAAAATGTTATACTCGAAATTGATTAATCAATCAGGATCATTACGATTCAATAGATCAAGATGACAGAGGAAGCGTGGATGTGGCCTGGAGAGGTTTGATTACTGTTAACTCTTTATGTATGTAAAACGTACAATTAGTAAAAAATAGAAAACCCTTTAATCAATAGATCAATAGATCACGAACTCCGGACAGGAGGGTGACAGGAGACCGGATTGTAGACTGATGTTTCTTCTGATTTACTGATTACTTGGCTTTAGTAGTGAAAGCCCGTACAATTGAGTAAAAATATGACTTAATCAATAGATCAATAGATCACAACCTGGACAGGTAAGGTGGACAGTCCAGTTAAAATGATGTGTTTGAATTACTGTATTAATCTCGCTTTAGGTATTAAATAGTTAACATTTTACGGATAAACAATATGACCTTTCATAATAGATCAACTGGAACAGGAGTAAATCATGGAAGTAGATCTGGATTGTGTTGATTTACTTGATCTTACTGTGGGCCTTAGGTATGTAAAACGTATAAATTTTAGTAAAAATATGACCTTAACAATAAGATCAATATCACAACTGAACCAGGGGTGACAGGAAATAATGATGGTGTTGGATTACTGATTTATCTGCTCTTAGGGTTGTCAAAACGTTACAGCTTTTAGTAAAAAATATGACCTTAAATCAATAGAATATAATCACCAACTGACAGGGAGGTGGACAGGAAGGTAGATGATGTTTTTGATTTACGCTGATTTACTGCTTGAGGGGAGTAAAACGTTACATATTTTTAGTAAAAAAATATGACATCTAATCAATAGATCATGATCACAACTGACAGAGGTGACAGAAGGTAGAGTGAGGGTGTTTTGATTTACTGATATACTGCTTTGGTATATACCAATATTAATTTAACAGTTATAAGCAAAAATAATAAGAATTTTATATTTCTTTACTAATAAGTTTATCATCATTTATTTTATTTGTTTTTCTTTATGGTTCTTGAAAACATTATTTTCGAATTACAGGATCCCAAATAACAATATAATCACGACCAATATTGTTGTATATATCACTGTCTATTAACTAGTCCACCGGCAGTGGGGCCAGCACTGTGTCGTGGTAGGCCAACAGTCATCCCATGATTTCTATACCAAGTTCTTTCTAGAAAATTCACCCTGGGAAATCCTGCTCTTACCAACAAAATTCCAAGCCTTATACGAAAACAACTAAATTTTTATGGTGGGTCCCTTCGGGGAGGACATCGCGTATGTAACTCGTCTAATGACGAGTACGTATCCCAAAGGTACCAATTTGACAAGAGATACCATGGTTCTCAAACTCTAAGCCCGAGCGTGGTGGCGAAATAATAGGCCCAAATGCGGTCGCGTGTAGCGGTGCGGGTGGCGATCGGGTGCGGCGGGGCGAACAGTGGCATATGCTGAATCCGACGTGAAGGTAACCACGCAGAAGGGAACTTAAAAAAACAACCTCAGAAGTGATTCTTGCCTTCGGGATCACTTCTTCGATTGTAATCATTGCGGACACCCATCGGAAAAAGTTGCAGGAACCGGAGGCGGAGCGGAGCCGGATTCGGAATCGCAAACCGGAACCGGAGGCCAACCAGGGAACCGGGCAAGTTGCGGGCTGGCAGAAAGCACGCTAACAAAAAGAGCACGAAATCAAGGGGAAGTAATGCCAGTGTCGCAGCTGAAATCGTTTGGGAAAATTTGAAATCGAACGCCATGCAAGACGCTGAGGATGAAGTGAACGCCCAGAAAAGTGGCGAAGGAAGATAAAATTAGTAAGAGGTGATAGCGTAGAGGGGTTTAAAAACAACTCAAAAGTGTTTCCTCCGGAAACCCACTTTCTTCGGACCTATTTAATAATAATAAAAATAAGTAATAAAATAATGTAAAATAGATATAATAATATATAGATCACATAATAAATAATAATAATAAGCGAGGGAGCAGTGATGGTGCGCCGCTCTTCAGCGCGCTACGTAATCTCGGCGCGACGCGATTACTTCATCAACGGCTCGAACTAAGCTATTTAGGCTAATCGGTCCTGCAGACACGTAACAAAGGATTAAACCGTGCTATACTCAGTCCAACTTCGGGGTGACCCCCCTCTAATATACATGTCCTACAGACTTGAAATTTACACCGATTTCGACATTATACCCATATTAACATATATCCAGGTTTCAAAACCTATAACTCTTTCTTCAAATCGAACAAGTGGCATTGTCCCGACGTCTGAATACACTATATATATATAGATAATGATATATATCGTACTTAATACTACTATATATATATATAATATATATAGTATATATATGTATATAATAATATATAATAGTAATAGATATAATATGTATAAATATATATATATATACTTACTTAAAAAAATGTTTTAGGTCGGCTACAGAAGTATTTTTCATAAATTTTCAACAAATATTCATAAAGATTACAAGAAAAAAACACATAATAATAAAATAAATAAAATAAAATAATAAAAAATAATATAATAAAATAATAATAATATAATCAATAAAAATAAAGAATAATAATAATAATCTCCTGAACAATATTAATAATGATAAGCCTATCAAACTTATACTACATCTTAGGCCTTTGACCTAACAGACGACTTTTGCCGCTTGCCCAAAGAAACTTCCCAAAGCATAAATTACTTTATTAATACTTAATAGTTACGACTCGTAAAAATAATTGATATATATAACTTACTAGTTTTTAATACAAATATATATCTTTTTAATAATTGCAACGCTTATTAGGCATACTATATATCACTAGTCACGAAGAACAAGTTTTTCAAGTAACGAATCAAAGAAGTTAATGAGGTCTCATTGAACGCAACAGTCCTCTTATCTTTTTGTCCTCAGCGAAACATAAAATGAGAATAGCAGCATAAAAAAACATGTTAAAACATTTACTAAACGGATAATTACCGTGTAAAGAGATAAAAGCATTTTGAGGGCCATTGAGAGGACGTTTAGAAAAATTTTGGAAAAAATAAAGTCTTATCTGTTATATAATGTCGGAATCTCAACACATATTTTAAAAATTATAGAGAACAATATTTGTTATAAACCCTCGTAAACTAAGGTAACGGTTAAGGATGTAGGGGGAAAATTTCAACTCGTTAACGTTAATTCAACAATGTAACCTTTATAGTGGCCCTTTACTGGGTCTTTGTCGAAATAACGAAATGCGTAAAAGTTACGAAAAATTAACGAATTAATTAACGATTAACATCTTAGCAGGTATGAACATACTTTATACTGATATAATTATATAATATATATTAAAGAGCCAGTTATAAAACAGAAGATATAATATAAATTTACTATATAATATACAAATATTTAAATATATAAATATATATATATATATATATATAAATAATAATATATATATAGTATATAGATAATATATATATATTAATATATATATACTATATAAATATACATGTAGAGTAATGTTTATATGTTTCTTTTTTAAATGAACGATATAATAATTAATATATATAGATATATATATATATATATATATATATATATATATATATATATATATATATATATATATATATATATATATATATATATATATATATATATTTATATATATATATATTATATATAATATATTATCTATATTATTATATTATATAATATTATATACTATAATATATAATGACACACAACACATATATATATATATATATATATATATAATATAGTAATGGGGTACTTTCGGCAGCAAAAATGGCAGCCGGAAGTTGCAACCGGATGTTGCAAAGCAACATTTGCAGCATTTTGCAACCTGCTTGTTTTTGGTGTTTGGGGCCTCAAATTAGGGGTTTCCATGGCCGTGGAACCCGTTTACGGGGTCGGCGACGCGCTTCGAGGGCCCGATCGACCAAGTCACGTCAGCAGCTGATTTGGTTAATACCCCACACTCCGGAGGAGTTTGGTTCTTTTGGCTCAATGATGAAGACGCTTCTCCAAGGGCAACGACACATTTCAAAGGTCGACGAAACCGTTTTCGGTGTCTCTGAAACTTCTGAATGGCAGGAAATTCCAAGTCATGTCGGCATTTGACTTGGAAATTTCCATTACTTCGTTAGATTTTGACACTTGATGTGTCGAAGTTAGGGTCTCTAAGGTCGGCGAAATTGATATTGAGGTCAGGAAGGCCGTTTCCTGAGTTATTTTTATAACCTGAACATAGGAGTTTAACCCCAAAAATGTTTTTTTTTATTCATAGAAGGGTTTAATGGATCGGAAGACTATTTCTGATGATTCCAATCGATTAATCGGTGTCTTTTGCCCCCAATTCGATATTTAAATTGTCTTTCTACTTGATCTAATTGATTTATTACATTGGAAAACATCATCGAAAGAAAATCGCTACAATTATTTAATATTCGCTCAATATAATCGTTGAAGTATATGGTACAAACCGGGGGGTCTAGGAACAAGTCTTATAAGCCACACTTTTCTTCCTCATTTTAAGGAGTTCTGATTATCGTATCCCCACCAAACTTACTACACCAACAGTTGGTGACGTCAGCTTCAGGGAGCCGCTGTTACACGCCGCTACGACCCATGTTGAGGGTGCTGAGCCCTAAATTTGGAAATAGTCGTGGGAAAATAAAAAAAATAAATAGCTGACAGGATCGGAGTAGGAATCGAAGTCGAAGTTGAAAACAGAGCCAGAGTTAACTCACTCATGTTCCGGAGCACTGAGCCGGAGTAGAAGCTGAAATCTTGAAATATACATATATTAGAAATATTAAGGTATCTTTCCCTATGTTTACAAGAACGTAGAACCCGATTTAAATGTTTTCAGAACAATCAAGGGTGATTGAAGACTCCCAGGAGTGAGTCCCACACGTAAAACACCGAGTGAGTAGCAGAGGAAGATGGAGGAAGGATGATGAAGAAGAAGTCCCAAACTGAGAAAGCGCATTTGTCGCCAAATGAGTAGGTACCGGTGCCAGAGCCGTGCGGATGCGGTGCTGATTTAGCATATATTAGATTAATAACACTAATATTAGTACCTTAGTTTGTATAAAATTGCCTGTATGGAACCCTAGAAAATACAGGTAAATTTGAGAGATAGTTTAATTATGATATTGTCACTAAAGCCTATACTATGTCTATGTGCCTGTTCAGCAAGAATATGGATCTTAGGCATAAAACGACGATTTTAATTTAATATATAGTGAAACAGTAATATTATTGATAAATTTAAGTTATGGTTAGTTTTATATTGTGAACATATAAATGTATATGGACACTCAAAAATATGAAACTTACAACAAAAGGATATAAAAACCGGTTTAATCTCTACTAGCTGGTTCAACGTTAGCCATCTTTTTTAGAAATAACTTGCCGAACCTAAGTATCAACAAAAAGGACTAAACACGAACAATCAATAACATTTTAGCCTAAACGTAACATAGAGAACTCTTAACTATGGTGAGACTATGAAAAATTTGTCGAATATTAGGCTCATATAATTATTAATTACGGCTTCTCTCTCTCGCTTCGGGATTCGAGTCTCTTCGTTGATCGCTTGTCGTCTGCCTCGTCTCTCTCGATCGCTCATCTCTGCGTCAATCAAGTCTCTCTCTCTCTCTCGTCTTTCATTCTCTGATAACATCTAAAACTAAAACGCACCTGATGATAACCCCTTTGTTTTACCGGGTTGAGACAAAAGAGGTTTTTGCGTTACTTACTGGTGCTAAATGACCGTTTTCGAAAAAAACTGCTTACATCTGCTAAACTTTCTTCTATTAGAAGATTGTGTTCGTCTGTATGCGTGTAAATAAACTATATATTCTTAAGATTTTTTATTTTTTCAAGAATATCATCACTGTATCATCTCAGAAGTTATATAACATCTATCTTTTCAACAAACTGATTCCCTTATTCTATGCATCAAATGAATAATGTATCTACGAGGTATTGATTGGCCGCCATTAGCCAATCAAAGGATGAAAGCCTGTACTCGAAAAAAACATTCTTGTAGAGAAAAGTGTATAATTGGATATGAATTTGTGAGGCAAGTTTTGATAGTATCAAGAAATGAACGTATAGATTATTAAAAAATGTAAATATTAAAAGATGTACAAATGTACACGCAAGTGATATTATCAGTGCTGGTATAATCCTTCGTTGTGTCAATAATTAAGCTATCGAAGACGGTTCTCGAAAAGGCACTGAGTGATAGGGCTAGTATTATGGTTTAAATTATTCTTGTGCTAAATTGTAATTTTTTTAAATTTTTCGTTTTTTCTTCATATATACTAGTAAGTTATATAGTATATATATATCATATTATAGTATAATTAATATAATATTATATTATATATATATATACATATAGTAATATACTATAATATATGATATATAAGTACTATTATTATATATTATACATTTATATGTTATATGGTTTTATTAATTTTTTGTTATTACTGTTTGTTTGTTTGTTATTTATCATTTACACACACGCTACGACAACACGATACATACCACACAGGACTCACACTATACAACACATTAAATATAGATTACACTTTACTTAATACATTATCTAGCGCAAACCTTACGCTAACTTACTGATCACATGACTGTTAATTCTATAACGTTTTGCATTAATATTAATATTTTTCACATTTAATATTCAAATTCTAAATTTTTCTTTAAGTTTTATTATTTTAGGTATTAGTTCAATTGTTTAATAAATTAGAAAATCGACCAAGTAGTCATTTTAAAAAGTATTTAATTTTTTGTTCAGTATTTATAATTATTTACATTATATGATTCTACTTATATTATTTATTTTAAAATATTATATCTTTTTTTTTTGTGACTTGATCTTCACTTGGTATATAAACCTGCATTTAAATTTTTATTTATATTTAAAACTTTTCATTTTAAAAATTTATATTAAAAACTTTTTATTTTAAAATTTTGTTTGTTTAAATTTTTTTTTATAAAATATTTTGTTTTTAAAAAATATTTTATTCTTTTATTTTTATATGTCAACAAATTAATATTAAGTAATTCAATATTATGACAATTTCATCTACTAAAAAAAATTCAACTCGTCAAAATGAAGAGCAGCAAAGTCTCTTAAATGATCCATTGATTAAGCGGTTAAAGTTATAATATTTAATACAATAACACAAAAATATTTTATGTATGCTGAGCACACATGACAGAATTTATTAAACATTTACATTGCATTTATTTCTAGCAATACTCTACTCTAAATGTTTTTATTTTTTTTTTTTATTAAAAATATGTATTTTATTGACCGCAAAGCAGTAAACCAGTGACGCAAGCACCAAACCCCAGCCCCCTCCCATCCTATCATGCGCTACAACTTTACTGCTTTACGTCATATTTTAATACTTTAAATAAACTGAAACGTACATTAACACAAAATATGTTTTTTTTTATTTGAACATTACATAAAAATTATTGAACATCTATTGTTTATTATTAAATTTTTTTCCTTTTTTGGGCTATAAAATATCAATATATCAATAAATCATACTCTAATCAGCATTTACCTTAACCTTTCTTTTTCTTTCGTGATCCATGAGCCAACTGCGGTTGAGAGCGGACGCATTGAAAAGAGAGTGAAAAAAAGAGAAGATTTAGAAGAATAAAATTAAAGAAGAAGACCTAGAAACACAAGAGCTGGAAAAGAGGGACTCGAAGTTTTAAGTGCCTTGAAGGAGGAAGGTTCTGAGACAAACTATTTTGACAAATTGTGTAAAGAACCTTTAAAAAAAGAATTAAAAAAATAAGAAATTTTAATAAAATTTAAACAAAATAAAATCTAATTTTATTTAAAGGAGGAGAGCAAAATTTTAATGTCTTGATTCTTTTTTGATACAAGTTAAGATAAATGATATTGGACCTAAAAATTAATTTGGATTTAGTTTTGTATTAAGAGAGAATGGACAATTCGCGGAGTCGGCTCAGTATAGGTTCAAGAAGGAATGTATCAGCACAAAATTTTGTCCGGTAAGCTCACGGTAGATGCCTCGCCCAAATAAGACCCAGGTTCGTCACTAGGTCGCTCGTGCGTGTGTGCTATTCCTTTTCTTGAGTCGTCCAGTTCTTGCTCGCACAGACAGAAGAGTATTGGCACAGAAACGTTATGTGTGTTACTATAAAGAAGTTTGGAAACAAAGCCATATCACGCATTAAAGCATTATAGGGCTTCTGCGGTGGAAAACGGTGGTGTTAACACTGTAAAAAAAAAGTGATTAATCAGTTAATGTTTAAACAACTAACAGTTACTTGGTAAACTCTAAACATTTAAATAATTAAAAGAATTGCTTAACTATAAGATGAACAATAAAAAATTTAATTTAAAGACATTTTATCATGCCTTTTTATATTTATATAAATACACTCAGAATATTTTTCAATTTAATCAATAATATACAATGTTAATTGTAATCATTTAACATGGATAATATATCTAACAAAACACAGCTCGAAAAAATGTTTAAGGCACACCTTCTATCTAAACCTATTATTGCATACTGTAGTCATTACGCTCACTCTTGAGTAATTAAATGAATGGGTAAATAACTTAAAATAACTTGTGTTATTATAATGTTCAATTTCAGAATATTTGACCACACAAACACACACACAAACACACACATAATATAGATAAATTTTATATAGCAAGCTATGCATATGCTTATTAACAAGAATAGATAATTACTGATTTAATTAAAATTAATACTAATTATATCATATACTATATTATAATATATAGTATATATATACTATAATTATAATAAGTATTTATATATATATATTATAATATTACTCAAAAAATTCTTTTTCATTTTTTGATAGAAGTGGCTCTTGTCAGAAATTAAACTATTTTTTAGTATTTTCTTACACTTAATATACTTAAAAAATTTTAAATATTTATTTACCCTAAAATATTTCTTCTTATGTAGACATAAAATTTGGCAGACGGTAGCGCGCTTCGGAGGCCTCCTAAAAACGCTTTATATAATTTAAGTAGTTTGCAATTAATAATGAATTTGATTATATTAATATGAATATTTGGCAGGTGATAATATATCATTAAAGGTGTTTGAATAAAGTGGTTTCCTCTTTCATGAAGGACAAATGGACATTTTTTAATCGCTTTTAAATGTAACTAATTGTTCACAGAGTGTAATGTTTAAGTTGTCTTTAAACAAGAGATGTCCCATGACATCACAGTTTTCATTAGATACATTAAGTTGCGTGCAATATTGGTATGTGTATTAGCAGTCTCGTGATATAGTGTACTTGAGTACACTTCTTATTGTTTGTCTATTAGTTGAATTAATTGTACTTAATACTGGCGTACAATTTTTTTTGAAGTGTTAATGGAGAGTTCAATCTTCAACGTTTAATTGAGACCGAATACTTTAAATGATGACAACAGTATTAGTCTTGTTTCACGCAATTAATTACTTGAAGTGAAGATTATGAAGTTTTTACTGGATTTTGGGATAGTGCTGTGACCATTGTTTCTGCAGCTTTTCATGTGATGTTATTGAATATTTTTAAAACATTTATGATGACTCATAATACTGATATATGTTTATAACTGTAGTCTAGAAAGTTGAATTTTCATCGTTAGTAGTTTTCTAAATAATTTCATACTACCGGCAGAAAGGATTGCACAAAAGAAAAACATACCTACCTTTGGAGTTACTTTATGCGTGGTTGCGTTTCCTTAGATGGTTACTTCATTTAAAACAAAAATTTTTTTTTTTACTTTTTTTTTAATTAAAAACTTAATGTAATTAAATTGCTAATACAAATATCATTACTTAATAAATAATTAGTAATTAATATTTAATGCATAATTAATTATTATGATTAGACAAATTGGGTCTGCATAAACTGCCTCTTGTTTAAGAAGAGCTTTTCCTGAGGTTTATTGTATGGCATTATTTATTATTTTATTATAATTATAATTATTATATTAATTATTATTATGTATTATTTATATTATTATATTTATTATAGCATTATTTTAATTATAGAAGAACCAGGTCTGTTCTCGTTGTATCCTGTACGGTTGTTTGTGGTAAATGGTGTTACAATTTGATGAACTACACTCCTGTTCTTTAATTAGAGGGCGTAAAAAGGTTTACTGATGGGATGCCCTCTATTTTCACCAACAGGTTTTTAATTTTTACGTGATCTGAATGTTATTATCGTGACCTACTATCACATCCATTACCGCAATTCCAAAAGGCGTGGTTTATTGGGTCTTTTATAGAACACAGTTACTTTATTTCATTCCAAATACTGAAGAGTGTCTAGAGCTCCCGGATCTTTAAGAGATATCTCTCATGCCACATACGTCTGAATGACATAGCGTTATTTTGCTTATAGGTAGATCCAGTACCGTCCTTGTTTGCGCATCTGTATCTACTTATAAAATTTTACTTTAAATATCTTAAATTATGTTAAGCATTATCTTCAAAAAATTGGGCCTTATTCTGCTCCACTCAGAGGTACATATCTAAGGTTTTAGGGTCTTGGAATTGATGCATTTTCTAAGTCAGTCAGAGTGGTTAAGAACTAAAATAAGTCACTTACTTTTTCCACAGCTTTGTACAAGGACACTGTCATTATTATTACTCTCCAATGTGCTTGCATGGAAGATAGGTAATTTTACATCTTGATTATCTGATTTTTAATCAAACTTCCTTGAAAGCATATATTAAAAGGAAATTTATTATTTTGCATACTTAATTGAAATAGATGCATTGTCATATATAAGATGGGTTGTAGAATTAAAGAACTTTTTGGAAGGCTAACAGAAAGTCAGAGGTATGTTTCAATCATAGATTGGATATTAGAGGTATAAAAGATTTAAGTGTAACGCCGAATATAAATTATTAGAGCAATGAAATTAAGAGTACTTTTAATTCTAACTGAGAGGTTTATGTTTTATATTAGTAATCATTTTTTTTAAAAAAGAAATAAGATGTGGATAAAATCAATACCTGTGTGTTGGTAAGGATATAAAATAGATTAAACTGTAATTTTTTTGGTGATATATTCAGTGCAACCGTGGGTCCCTGAGAAAACATTTGAGGAGTATCTATATCTGTTGCCATGGAATACATATGAAAATAATCTTTGACAACATAGATTAAAGAAATGTAAAAGAGCTCTACATTTCGTTAATGCCAACTCATAAAAAATGGCGATAATTGCTTTCAGTGAATGTTCTTAATTAAGAAAAGCATGATATTCCGATATCCTATATAGAATAATGTTTACTTATCGCTCTGAGCAATTAATCAATCGCAAAGTACAAGTCTAGCTTCTTTCCCTTAAATGAATTAAGCTTGTTCTCGCCCTGAATAAAGAAGAAGCTTCAATTACTCCTCGCGCTGACTATCTTCAATAAAAGCTTTCGTTTCAAAGGAAAGAATTTAAGGTAGTGTAAAAAGAATAAACCAGAGGGATATGTTCAAATTACATTTAGAGTGTGAAAACTTTTCAAAGTGAGATAAGGACTCTTTTAACTTTGTATTTATTTATATCTTTTCAAAAAAAAAATATTTTTCAAAAAAATAAGACAATAGGATTGAAAGTTATTGAGTATTTATGTTGAGAGCCACTACCTCTTACCGATTTTTTGCGTAATTCAACATTTTATTTTAATTGTTTACTAAGCAGCCGAGGATATATTATAAAAAAAAGTAATCAATTAAGCAGTGTGATTTCTTTTTTTAGAACTTGTTAATTGAAATTGGGCCCAATAAAAAAAAGACGATTTATTGAGAAAGTAGTTTCAAACAATGTATTTTATATATATTTAGTTTGCTTAGAGAAGACGTCTTTTGGCTACATGGAAAAAAAACAGTCAAGACATGATTACTTGGGGGGCCAATTTTGGGTTAAGATTTATTCATAGTTACACAAACAGGACCAGGAAACAAAAAGAGCCATATGATTGTCCTTTAAACTTTTTTAAAAAGTTAACGTGCCCCTAGTAAAAAATTTTTAAATGATTTCTTTTGGCTATTTTACAAATTAAATCAATTTACTTTATTTTATTTCGTGTAATTAACCCATCCTTTTCATTTATTCTTTTTTAAAACTTGATTTTTTTGGTTTTGTCCTGTTAATAAAAACTCAAATGACTTGTGAATCCTACGGAATACTTAATCGAATTCAAATAAATTACTGTATTGCTGTTCATAATGGGCGGTAAGCATTGTCAATGGCCAAATAGACCCCATCAGCTCAGGAAGGGATACTTTAACTCTCCTAGGCATATTGGCAGGAGCTACCTTGGTTAGAAAATATAAAGGAGCTTTTGTTATCCTATCTCATCTACCCCATCCATAAGACACTGATCGAACTGTACAAAAAGATGCAGCCTACTTATTCCCTGTCAGAAAGAGCCCTCCTAGTATTGCAATCGTATCACAGATTTCTCACAGATCATTCGTAGTTTATACTATTTTAGTATTATCTCCAGGCACTTACTCATCCCAACTTCTTTGTCTGTTGTGGCGACACTTACATATCAACAATTTTACCCCTAACAACATAGGGAAAGCAAGTTAAGAGGATGATAAGCCTTGGAAATTCTCAACAACAATTGACGCTTGGTTGAAATATTCTCCAGATATCTTCTACTTTATTGATATGCATACAGTCAGTAGAATTGATAAATAGTCCAAGATCTTAAACAACTAGAATGCTCCTAATCAGGAGTTTTCTCCTTGAACTTAACACGCCCAAGCATGAATTTGCTATCAAATCTAGACAAAACCCCTTTCTTCATCGTTTCTTCATTGATGATAATACTTACTATTTCACTTCTCTTGCATGCTGTTATATTATTATCCACAATGAACCTGAGATAATATTTCAGTACAATCTATCATGTGGATACTGTAGAACTGATTTTATAATATAATATGAATATAAATGGAGAAGAAGTAAACCCAAATATTAAAGTGAGGTACCTATAAGCTTCTAATTTCCCGTTGTTAAACCACAAAAAAACTATTCATGTCCACTTCATCCTTTAACCTTATCATCAAAACCTTGTTTTACATCACTTAGAAAGACATACGATTCGTTTCTGAACAACGTAAGTAGCTTCAAGTGATATGAGGTATAACACACTTTGTATAGCAGCCTCTTCAAAGATGGAAGAGTTTATTACTTTTAAGGGAACAATTAAAACTGGTCTTATTTTACTTGTTCTGATTGCCTTATTATAGGGCAATGAGGAATGAATTTATATTTACAGATATCTGAAATATTAAATTTATAATTTACTTTTCAATAATTTATATCAGTATTATATTACACATCCAAAAAATGTTTCTTTATTAAATTTTTTAGTTAATTTATAAACCTCTATTAATAAATTATAGATATTTTTTAAAATTATTAGGAATAATTTATTTGTCTTCCATACTAGGAAGGATTTCAAGATTCTTCCATTTTACATCCATATTGATTAAAAATTGCACATTGACATTAACAACTATGTTCAGAAGTCTGCCTTTTGAATACTATAGATTTCAGGCTAAACAGAATCTTTCGCCCCGAAAGCGGATTGTATAATCAGAATCGCCAAGGCCGTTCAATATGATTGAATAAGTTTGGATGTTTTGTAACAAAGCGCTTAAATTTTTGTTTCGAGATCATTTAAGAAATTTGTTTGAAAGCTCGTACATTATTTGTTTTAACTTTTGACTGAGTTATGAATAACTTAACTTTATTATTTTCTTCTGGTTCAACCAATGCACAATTTTGTTTCTACTTAAAATTAGTGAATATTACCTATTGATTAATTTTATATTAGCAATATGTAAAGCAATCGCCATTGCAAAAGATGTACAGTTGAGATGGAAACAATCTATTTTCTATTCAATAGAAAATCTAGTTTAATATGACTTATTTACTAAGAATAGTTAAAATTAATCATCAGAAATTAACCATAATTCCATTATTTTTAATTAAACATCTGAAATTTCCATTTTTTATAATCTTTAATTTAATTCATCATCTATAAGAAAGGGAATGAAAACTATTCTTTTAAACTTTTAACCAATATTCACCTTGTGATTGAACTTTTTAATTTTAGAGCAATGAATCCCACAGAGTATTATAGGAAGACTAATTATATTAGGTATTAGCTTTTCAGCTGCTTCTCTTGAAATATAAGACCTACAATGTATTATATCACACATCTGTAATTTTTTTCTTACATGAAAACATATTTTAATGAGTGGTAGCGGAGCGTAGCTAGGTAGGCTCTGAGGTGGGAGAGGGATTTAGTTGCACTTAACCTCATTTTGTATTACATTACCAGGTTGTACTCTGTGTGATTACTTCACAATTTACACGGAACTATTTTTATTATTATTACAAAAACATGTGCTTTGGATGGGTACGGAGCACACTGTTCAACTACAACCCACTTTTTTATTTATTAATTCGAGCTTCAATTGGTTGTAAATCACGAATAGTCCTAAAGAATGTGGCCCAGAACATAATTTACATTTTTTTCAACCTCTTTTACTTTTCTTGAGGTTTGAAAATGCTAAGAATGCTGTTTATTTAGCATTAATATTTGAGATGTTTTTCCTTTGAGTAGTATACCACCGGTGTTTTGATGAAGATGACCCTTCATACTGTTCTTCAGAGGAAGAATAAGTACTAATTAAGGTTTTAAATATATCCCTTTAATTGGTCAAAATTTCAATAATATAGGATAATTGTGCTTTTTCTTATAGGTCTTAAAATACTTTAGGTAGCTTTTTCAAATTCGTTAACAAACAACAACCTGGACTTTTTGAGATGGTAAAATCCAATTTATGCACTTAGTCGTAATAATACCATGGATTAATTATTTAATGCATTTTTTAGGGATAAAAAATCTTTTGGCTTGATATTCCCTATATTAATGCTATCAAAGAGCAAATCAAGGTCTATTTGTATGGTATTTACTGCAAGTATAGCTTTTTAACATTTATGCCTGCTTTATAATGTTCTGGTATGATAAGTAAATGAGGAAACACAATGACTTAAGGATAATTCCCTCAAAATTAAGTACATTAATTTACAGAGCATAAGTTTAGGGTATTTCAAGCACATTAAAACTGATTTAAAAAAACTTGAAAACCTAAGTTATTCACATACCATCAAACTGCAACTCTTGGTTAGGGTTATTTTACATTAGTAGCTGTGTCTATGTTATTTATAGGGTTCACAAAATAATCAGAATATTAGGTTCGTTAGCAGTCTCGTTACTTAAATAATTCTTAAAGAACACTTAATTTGAAATTTCCTTAATTCAATAATAATACTTTGAATTTCTATTTCAGAGTCCAAATCTAGGCCTTCAAGCTCAGTTTCCATCTTCTAGAAGTGAGTATTTTCAATCATTTGCTTTCATCAATTTCTTTGATTTTTAATATCAATTATTTATTTCATTATTTGAGATTTGCAAGAAATAATGACTGAAAGATTATTTTTGTAATTGTCATTTAATTTATTTATCTTTTAGTAATACGTATTTTTAAATTAGACGATACTTTTTAAATTTGACAAATGGTGCATTTTGTTCAAAAATCTAATTCAATTTATTACTTAAAAAAACCGTATTTGTCACCAAATGAATAATAAATGTATATAGGCTACAATCTTACCCAGGCCTTCAAAAAATTATTTGGTTCAAAACTGGATATTTCATGCTTAAGGTAGCTAATTATACAGAGTTGCTATTTTTATTATTTAACCATTTTTTTTTTAAGGATACACAAACAAGTTTATATATATATATACTAACATTTAATTATACAATTAATTACAATGATAAATAATTAACCTAAAAAAACAATCTTGGAATAAATTATCAAACACTCAGCAAATTATGTTTATCAATATTGACAATATATCGGATTATAATCGGATTTGACGGATATTTCTATCCATTGTTACTATCGTTAATTCTATCGATCTTAATAAATACGATTATTACAATGAAATAATTGGAAAAGATATCAATTCATTTGGAATTTCCTCGTCATTTTAATTTTGATGCATTTTTGCGCATGGTAGGCTGCTTGTTTACTTTCGAAAATGTTTTTAGTTATGAAAAAGTTTACTTTATAAATTTTGAAAATCACTTTTTAAAGGTAAATAACTTTTATAACTCAAAAATTCTTGATAATAAATAAAAAATGTTAATTATTAATATTTTAAAAATGACGGTTTAATTATTGATAATTTTCAAATGGCGACCATATTATCGAAATTCTTTGTCAAAATATCAAATTTTTTATTTTTGATAGAAGTGGTCCTTTGTCGCAGGACCTATTTTTTAGTAATTTTCATCCCTAAATATACTTAAAAATTTAATATTATTCCGTTAAATATTTTCTTTGATTGTGAACAAAAATGTTGCAGACGTAGCGCGTTCGGAGGCATCCTGAATAGCTTTATATAATTTTAAGTATTTGCTAATTATATGCTCCGTTATTATCTTATAAGAAAGAGCAGAATCCTCAAAGGGTTGAAAAGGTTTTCTTCATCCAGAAGACATTTTAATCTTTTAAGTAACTAATTTTTCAAGAGTAATTACAATCAAAGTTTACTGAGCCTTTTCATAAACCATGAGATATGATATTATTGTAGATAAGCTGATATAAACTTAAGACACTTATTGTTGTCTATTATTGTAATTTTATTATGTACTGGGAGGGGCGCTGTACAGTTTTATTAAGTTATGAGAATATTCTAACTTTAATGAACCGAATACTTAATATGACAACAGTATATTTCTCTCATTTCATTCTGGAATAATTACTCGAAGTTTTTACTTGATTTTGGTGGAAGGCTGTGAACCATCCTGCGCATTGATACTATATTTTTTAAGCCTTTTATTGATGATCTATACTGATATTTTTATAACTGTTTTAATTAATTAATGATAATTTTATAGTTTAAATAAATTTCATATATATATATATATATAATATAATAATATATTAATATATATAATCTAAAATATATATTATATTTATTATTAATATATATATATATATATATACATAGAATATTTTATATAAACATACCATTATCAGCAGTATGTTGCATAATTTTTGTGACTTATGCAATATTTACGCCTCCATATTTCCTGGCTGAAAAGTTGCAGTATGGATGCTATAGCATAAACCACCTCTATTGCTCCCATGTGTATCAGCATTGGGATTATGTGACTCGTCTATTCTAGCAGCCCTTTTATGAGAAAGCTCGTCGTCTAAATATTCAACATCACCATCCAATTTTATTTCGTTCATAGCTTTCACTGTAACATCAAGGTTTTTGATATCATTATATGATGACTCGACATGGGCTACCCTGTTTTCAGAGCAACGATTGATTGTAAGACCTTTGACCTTTACAATATATTTTATATTTCCATCTGCAGCTCTTATTCTAACAGCATAAGACTTAGTCATGTACAAGCAAAATAATCGCCGTATGCCCCAGTACCACATTTTGTTATTTCATCCGTCAGCTCACCTAAAAAGTTCTCTGTTTCAGGAACTTCATCGTTTTCTCCAGCGACAAAAACACATGAGTCTTATTACAATACAATGCTTTTTACTTGACTTTATTAAGTAACTCTTATAATTTTATACATGCATAAGCAGTTGTAAGCGACAGGAATGTTTGTTAAAGTTGATGAACCTTCGACTAATGTCTTTTTCACAATGGCTACAACATATATTTTACCTATTAGAATAATGGTAGGAAGTTCAATATCACACTGATTAATTAGTTCCCATACTTATTTACTTATTTATCACTAGTACATACTATATCATCACGTGTAGGTGTATTTTGTGCAAATTTCCCCAAAGAGAACTGTGACATAATTTTGCAATGAGCCTTATTCCAGAGATCTTGATATTGTTAATTTCGAGTTCGACACCTTCCTTTAGTTTGAAAGACGAACCTACTCTAAATTTTTCCTCGAAATCAGGATCGTCTTCATGAATATTTATTGAGTGGCCCTGATGCCTGTCTTTATTTTTAAAAAGTGGTTGACATACCCCTCAAATAAAAACTCCTCTTTAAATGACCAAACTTCAAATATTTTGAGCATTTTGTATCTCATATCTATTGCTAGTAAAATTTCAGGCGTTGTATATACACAATCAATAGCTGTTTCGTTCTCGTCATAAATGCAATTCTCACAAATATCTTCAATATACTTCACACAGAGTATAAAAACTAGTTTATTTCTGATTCGTTCAGTCAGAACAGATATGTATAAATCTTGTGGAGGTAAAATCTTGATGTAAGCAGCACCGAAATACTTGTCGTTTAGTTCGTTTTTAAATTATTCAAAAATGTGGTACTTTTTCGCCTAATAGTTTCTTTGGTGGATCGCAAGATACATCATTCGTTTCTTTACATAAGGAAAAAGTGATGTATAGTCTAGATATTTGATTTTCTGTCCTTTAGTTGGAGGGTAGTAATGGACGACTGGTTCAATACGTCCTCCAAATAAGGAATCATCTATTATTTTGAATCTGTTGTTAATAACATCATTACTAATGAGCTGAATATAACCATTTATGCTTATGTTTTTATCTATATGATCAAGATCTTTTATGATTTTGGTCTTTTGCTTCTTCCATTCATATTCCCATATGCTTATGACATTAAATCCAGCTTCTTCATACATATTTTCTTGTTTCATAGTATGACTGTAACGAAGCACAGCTGATACGTCATGTAGAGTACATCCTCCTTTATTACAGTCTTTAAGAACATGCCATGCACAGCCAAGATACAGGATTACAGTTTTTACACCGTCCATATACCCGAACCCATCAGGGTAGAACAATTTCTTCTTAATTTTGAATTCTTTCTCGCCCCCGTTACGAGAGTGCCTTATGTTTATTCTTTATACTATGCAATTATTCTGATACAAAAGCCAGCGAATTGCTTCATAAGTAAAAGGTTTAGGGTTCTCAATACCAAGAAAAATAATTTTTCCTCAGTCATGATCACATTTTTATAAATAGAGAAACATAATGAAGCAATCGTTGAGCAATTAGCAGGACAATCTACATCGCATGCTTTAATGAAACTAACCCTGAACTTCTCAAACCATTTATTATATTAACATCTTGGGCACAGCACTTTTGACATTTCGAAATTATTATAATATATATATATATATATATATATAGTATATCTATATATATATAATATATATTATATATATATATATATTAATATATATATATATATATATATAATATATATATATATAATATATATATATAAATGATATATAATATATATATATGAATAGTTATATAATATATATATGTATACTATATATATATATTATATAATATATATATTATATATTTATATAATATATATAATATATATATATGATATAAATATAATATATATATTATTATATATATATATATTCAGGTGGGTGATTCAAGAGGATATGAAAATTAATAATAATAATAATAATAATAATAATAATATAATAATAATAATAATAATAATAATAATAATAATAATAATAATAATAATAATAATAATAATAATAATAATAATAATAATAATAATAAATTTTAGAGGTGGGTAGAGTGCCATTTAAAAGGCCAATCTAAGTAGCCCCTTTAATGGTCAAGATAGAGCGTCCGTATATTTTATAATGTCTTGTTGTATGGGAACCATGTATTTATTTTCTCACCAAAATTTTACTTTTACGGGGGATCTCATATTTGGGGATCAGTCCACATATTATGTAGGGACATACCCCATCTGATTCCTCCAGGAATTCTTATTCCTAATCCATTCTGTTGCTTTCGCTCAATCCCTCCGAGCGTTTCTCCCTTAATGTTTTTCCTTTTTTACCTTTGGGTCCCCATCTTAGAGTGTTCAAACATCCCTTTTAGGGTTGAAACCAATAACATCGGTTTCTCCGTATGAGGACATAATATAGTTTGACACGTCACATTTCAAAAGTGATCAATTCCTACTCCGTCCCCGAATCCGGTTAAATTTTCGCTCCTGTGGGAACTTTCGCAGATTCCGTGGGTGTAGCTATATTCCCATCGACCTTAGTTGTAATAATAATAAAATATATTTAAAATCAGTTGTAAAATCCTAGGCACCAAAAAAAATTTTTTTTATGTTGACCTGTGTTATTTCTTTGAAAGATATTTAACAAACCGTGGTCTCTATAAATCTCTTACCTATGTGTTCATAGATTAAAACAAACAATTTGGATCAAGCCGGATATGTAAGATTTAGTATTTCTAGTTAATAAAGCAGTCAACGAAGACAATGTGTTAATCACTTTAAAGTCCCAAGCTCGAGTAAACTTGAAACATAGAAGTTTATTTATTTTTCATACTTCAAATTGGTTTCGTAAATGTAATTACTTACGTGATGACACAATATTGAGAATTAACGATATCCCATCATAACTAAATGAATAAATACGTTATATTCCAACTATGGAAGAGTATATAGATAGGCTTGTAGCAAAAAGAAACACGATGATTCAGTTTCAATTTTGTATGTGATCTTCAAAGATGTTACATGAACCTAGGCGTAGCGTATATTTAAGCTGATTTGTAAGAACCACAGTATGTCGAAAACACTGACAAAAGCCCGTTATAAGGGTGATACCATTTTCCTAAAGATAGTCAGAGTTATAAGTTTTCCCAGTGTGCACATTATCATGACAAACCAGAACCATAAGGGTGTATATAAGAGTTGAAAGGAACCCTTATCCATTCACAAATGAAACACCGTGTGTAAGTACATATACGAAAGAAGCTCCATTAGTATAAAAAAGTCTAACTCGTAAATAAGGGCCTGTGAAATTGAGAAAAATTAATCAGGACTACGAGATCATTTTCTATTTAACGCTACTTCGTGCGCCTCCCTGGATCTACATCTCGAAAACTAATATCTGACATTAATACCGGAAATATTGAATCCTATAACTCTCGAACGAGAAATGTTTGTAGAGAATTAAGTGAAATAATTCTTGATGCCAGTATAGAGAATGTAACCGCTACCAGAGGTGCATTCATAATTTAGAGAAGCATTGATTGTAAAAAACAACTCTTGAAGTTGCGTAATAGCAGATAGTTTGCATTACAGAACGTGATGGTATGGAACAATATTAACATTGAAAGGTTTACCGAAAGAGAGGGTTATACAAGTCTCTCTGACATACTTAGACACTTTATAACAAATTCATAGTAAGCCGAATATGTCAAGACCTGATATTTCGTAATAATAAACCAAAGGTGGAGGTGATGGAACTGGTGTCTTTAAGATCTTGGCGTACTGTAAATTTACACGATTTAAACACATTTAGTTTCAACCCTATGCATATTGGCGCTAAGTGTGTTTCGTCTTACAGAATACACCCTCAGAGAGGAGTGAAGCCATACTAGATGCTAGCATATTTATACCGCCTTCTATTTCCTTACCTGCATACGATTGACCGCAATGACGATTATATAGCATGCTTCAAAACAATTTTTGCTAATTCATCATTTCGTATGTCGGACCTGAATGAGTTGGTTACACTGAATCCTGGTATGGCCTATGTTTATACAGATATTATAGACATCAGTATGTAGGGAATACTAAAGCCTCCTTGTTAAGAGTAGTTCATTTCCCTAAAGGTAAAAGCGCGTTATCACACATCTTCCTAATGTTCACTACTTGCCGCTGAGTAGACCGAACTGAAGTTCGATTGTATCTATATAAGAGACGTTGAGGCTATCCACCCCATTCACAGTTGGGACGCATGTGTAACAGTACACTAAGAAGGAAGCGTTAAATAATATATAATAATAATAATAATAAATAATACTAATAAATAATCTACATACTAATAATAATAATAATCAATAATATAATTATAATAATATTAATAATCAATAATAATAATAATAATAAAATAATAATAATAATAATAATAATAATCAATGGAAAGAGAAAGAGTCTTCAAGGGTTCAAGAATGCAGAGGGGGGTATGGTTAGGTGGATTTTTGCATCGTTGTTTCGATCGTGCTTGTTTTCTGGAGCAAATACCTCGCTAAAAAAGCTGCTAGGACAGGTATAGATACTATCCAGGATATTATGGGGGTGTCGACCCTCGTATGGCTGTAAAACGTCGACTAGCCGATGTTTCAGATGAAATGTTAGATGATGTTAAACGAAAAAATAGGCACAAGATGACGGGTCAAGGTGTAGGTCGCCGTAAAAAAAACTGTAAAGAGGAATAGAAAGACTATTAAGAAAAATTTATGTTTGCACATGTTCGCATTTATTAACAGAAAAAGTGGTATTTTACATAAATAGATAATAGCCCAGCTCTATTTCGCTATATATAGAAATGTTTAAACATATCTCTCCTCATTATACGTCAACGCGATTGTACAGCAGATGCCATTTCCTTCCATATCTCTAGCCCCAGACTGGTTTGTAAGAGTGAATTGGACTCCTTTTTCCGGTGATCCTACACAGATCAGTGTAAGTGATCCAATTTTATTAGTATTAACCAAGTTCACTGCAATCACCAAAAGCGGAAGTATCTCTTGAAATTCAATATACCATGAGCCCCATTTTTTTTCTGGACCCAAAGTATGCTGGCCCTCGAACTGTGTTTTTTATCATTGAGGCTGTTAGTACATGAGATGGTTTCAGATTCACCAGGTACCCGAACAGTGTACACCGAGACAAATTTCCTGTATACACTGTTTTATCACCTTGAAGTGTTTTGAAGTGAAACAATCTCTTATGACATCAGGTGCAACGTTCTCTTACTGATGTTTATTGAAACTTTTACTAAATTATTCTGAAGATGCGCAAGGAGTCTACGCTGCATCATGTGGATATTACAATTAAAAGATGTAGAGAACATGGGACAACACGATAAAATCTAAAAATACACGTACGAATAAATTAAGGGTCGTGTAACGGTGATATATTCTCACAGGAAAGACTAATTCTACCATCAGTGGACACCCGTATCAGGTTAACTAGATATACACCTCAATTTGCGCTTAATGTCCATAGCAGTTTCGGAGCCACACTACCGCCCCAAACCTATTTTCAATTACTGCGATGCTTATCTTATGTACGTAAAGTGAATTATCTCCCTTAACAATGGAAATCGAGAATCTCTTTTGACCGATGACAGCAAATCCCAATTCAAGAGAAATTGATACCTAAAATTTTTAACTTTAACCCAGGATTATCGAGTATCTAATATACCTATACTCGTCAATGGGTAGTTACCTCAGCAAAGTATTATGGGGATTCTGTAGAACACAGAAAGCTTATTCTGGAAACTATGGAAAGTCTGAATTTAAATTAAACCTTTCGGACTTAGAGGTATCAGTCTGCATGTGAATGGTCAACCATATGCTCGTGATTATGAGATGATATACGGAAGGTCACAATTACTCATGTTCACCGACTTTTTACGATCTTATTCCAATACTGTATCCTGCGAGCGATTAACTTTACAGGTTTGACTCAAAGATTATGCTGAAAAGAACAGTAATTTATATGCGTACGATCTCACAGCTGATCTTTCAGCTTTTTTTTTTTACAGTTGTCACCACCACTCACGGGCAGAGCCCAATTCAAGGATGGGGTGTTGCACACCTCAGACATTCATCAAATAACGCAAACTATGCAGATGAGCACAGACGTAGGCTTTAAAGTGAGAGAGATTAATTCAGCAAGGAACACAGAAGATGGAAGAGAATTCTATAGAACAGTGGCAGGAAAGAAGAAAGCACCGCAGCGAACTAGCTGGAGTTACCAAATTAACACAAAACTCATTCGCTGACACAGCACCCTTTGGGCTACGAGGGCGTCGTAAAGGTGGTGGTACGCGAGTGATAAGCTCCCTCGAGCACCCTACCGCTGCGTGCTATGAAAAGAGCATTGAGCACCAACATCACGCGCAAAGATAAAGGGTCAAGTGAACTGGAAAGGGCAATGAACAGTTTATAAGCCTTTTGGCCTTTGACCGACCCTATCAAACCGGGTGAAACCAGAGCTCCCCAGATAGAGGAAGTACTTTCATACCAAGGGGGATGAGACCGCTTGTAAAGTGAGCAAACTGAGACGAGGCAAAAAAAGTCTCGCAGTCTAAAACAGAACTCCCAGTTTTTTTGAGACCGGCCCTATCAACCGTTGTGATGTGAGGTTTCCAAACATTTTTTTGTTTATGTCTAAGGCCAAAAATGTTTATATTGTCAACAGGCAGAACGAGAGAACCGGTCGAAAGAGATGGAAGTTTAGAAAGCGTGGTCTGGAGAGGGAGATTGTAGGATTGGGTTTTTAAAAATTGAATTTCACAAGGTTGAACGAACCCACCGAAAATCTATCCAGATCAGTGAGAATAGAATCGGAAAGATTAAGACGCAGAGCAATTCTAGAAGTAAAAGAGGGCAGAAAATTGAAATGAGTTGCAGAATGAAGGGTGAGTCATCGGCATACGAGTGATAGAGTTAGATGTGCACGTGAGAAGATTATTAATGAAAAGTAGGAAAATAGTAGTAGGAGATAAGACCGAACCTGAGGAACACCAATATTGATAGAAAAGGAAGAAGAAGTCGCCCTATCAACAACAACTGATATTGAGCGATTTGAAAGAAAACTAGACATAAGTAAGCAAAGAGAAGGAGGAAACCCAAAGGAGGGCAGCTTGGAGAGCAGCGACCGCGCTGCATACCCGGTCAAATGCCCTTTGATATTCAAGCGCCACCACGGCGCAAGTCTTCCCCATAGTTCCTGATGGTGGGAAAACAAATAAATCAGTTAGATAGGAAAGTTATATCGCACAATAGACCTCCGACGCGCAAAGCCGTCTAGCGATCGGACAAGAAGTGAATGAGATGCATGCTTGTAATGCTTAATCATCTCAATTCCTAAGAAGAGGAACATTCAGGGTTGAGTCTCAAATTTGACAAAGTTTTGGAAATTCCCATCTCAGTTCTATTTTAATCATGGAACCTCGCCAATCATAGAGATGAAGAGTCACGAAATAATATAATTTTTGAATCTATTAAAAGAATGAAGAAGAACATTATTAAATGTCTTTCGAACGAAGAAGATTGATGGTTGTATTCACCTGTAATGAGACTCGTCTTTGAGAAACTGCGAACACAAATTCTGAAATTCTTAAACAATTCTCTCTCAGAATGTTACGAAAATGGCACTGGATAACCGGGTATCATAGATATAAAAATATCTGTTGCTATATTTCCTTGATTTCTCTGCATTTAGATTTATGCTTAGTAATCATATATATAACATGTTTTTTAAAATATAATAATGTTCAATAGCTAAATCTTATGTTTTCCTGTACAACCTATCAGTTCATTTATCCGCGGTGCTATACTGTATTTCTTCATCAAATGTTTTTTTGAATACATGTTTCTTTTAATAAACTTGTAAATATATTTGATGTCAAAAATTTATATGTCAACGATTATGTAGTCTGCACTTATGTTATAATGTTTTAAAATAAAAACGTTTTCTTTTTTCGCTTTTTCCAAAGAACTTATTTATACTAAATATAAAGATGACTTGAATAATAGATCAATAGATCAGGATTCGGTAGGAAGGATGGTGGGGAGGGTGTTTGATTCTGCATTTACTGCTTACGGTAGTAAAACTAAAAAATTGGTAAAAATATACTTTTTTAAAAAAATAAAACCTTTAAAAGGTTTTATACTAAAGAAAAAGAGACTTGAATCAATAGATCAATAGATCAATAGATCACGGATGGACAGGTGGGGTGGTGGGGAGGGTGGTTTCATTTACTGATTAACTGCTTTAAGGTATGTAAAACTTAAAAAATAATAAAAATTTTGGTAAAAAATATGACTTGAATCAATAGATCAATAGATCAATTGATCATGGATGGGCAGGAGGTAGCTGGGGAGGGGGATTTGATTTACTGATTTACTGCTTTAGGTTATGTAAAACATAAAAATTTTGGTAAAAAATATATTTTTAAACAAATAAAATAATTTTTTTTTATACAAAATATGGTGGGGAGGGTGGTTTATTTACTGAATTACTGATTTACTGCTTTAGGGTATGTAAAACAAAAAAAAGAATAAAAATTTTGGTAAAAATATGACTTGAATAAATAGATCAATAGATCAATTGATCAATAGATCATGGATGGGCAGGAGGGGTGCTAGGGAGGGTGGTTTAATTTACTGATTTACTGCTTTAGGGTACGTAAAACATGTTATAAACATAATTTTTTTTGCTAAAAACAAAAAGTTTACTCACAAAGCTAAAAAAAAATTAAATTTTATTAAAAGAAAATGAAGTATGAATACAGAAAACGTTTGCGCTCTCACGACGTTTTGCGCCGGATAGCGACTGCGGGCTCGCGCTCGCGCTCGCCGGTTTCATGCCGGGCAGGCAGGCAGACGGGACCCTCCTCGCAGGGGTCCTCAAACACAGAAACCATCATATTCGAGTTCTACGACCTTATAAACATATATTTTGATGCCAATATGGGACTAAACGGTACCATTGCCAACTCCTACTCCTCTGACTCAGGATCCTTTCTCCTTCTTCTATGCTCTATCCAAATTTCAGCCTTCGTATTTTATACAATCTGTGCTTTTCTTCGGAGGACGCCCCTTTGGGGGGTCCACAGACACCCTTTACGAACTTATAACCCTCATATTCGAGATCTACTGGATCGATAACGTTATCACAACAAATATTGTTATTATTATACAAATATTTACTAACCCAGCACCGCACCGGAGCCAGCACCAGTGCCGGATCCGAATCTTACTTACTCATTCCTCCTCTATACCATCTTCAAATTCACCGCCTTTCTAGACCATTTCTATTTTTAGGGGGCATGCACCCCTCACGTGGGTGCACGGAACACTTAACCTCGTCTACGACGAGGTTACGTCACCATCTGACTCGCGGCCAAATTTTAGGATTTTAGGACAGTACGATAACCCTAACCGGGTATATATATATATATATATATATATATAATATATATATCAAATATATATATATATATATATATAATATATATATGATATATATATTATATATATATATATATAATATAATATCATATATATATATATATACTTAATATATTATTATATAGTATTACATAACTATATATATATATATATATATATAGTAGATATCATATATATACACTTATATATAATATAGTATATATATATATATTAATATTATATAATATATATATATATAACGCAGAAAAGGTGGGCGATCGATATCCTCACTTACTTATATACTATAATACTACTATATCTATATATATATATATATATATAATATATATATATATTTTTATATTTATATATATATTATAATATATATATTATATTAAATAAAAATAATTATATAATTTTTAAAAAACTTTGGTTCCCCCAGCAATCACCGAAAGACACATGCATGTAACTAAAAAGATTATAACAGCTACATGAAAAAAAATAACATTTTTGATTTCTCAGGAGACATTTTTACCCTCGAAGATAAAAATAAAATAAAAAAATAAACGCTTTTTTAAAATTTAAAATTGTTAAAATGTTGGAAAACTTGTATAATAATTACTGTTTTTTGACAATACGAAGGAAATCGAGTACTCCGAGGGAGCGCGCACAGGTGCCAACTGTTTGATTATTTCTTTTTTACTAAAAGATACCCCCACGTAAACACACAAAGATGGAACACGATAGTCGGGGTTTTCCTCGGCCTACCGGGGACGACGGGGGGACTTTGTCCCCTCTCCCTCCGTCGGCTCGAACCCCCGAAAAAGGAAATAAAAAGAAAAAATAACCAAGCAAAATAAAACAAAACCTATTTTGTAATCCTTGCTCTCGTAATTACTTCAAGGAATGGAAGGTTAATGAGTAAGTACGCGCTGCAGACGCTTAAGTGTATAACCTAATTTTAACGTGTGTTATTAATAATATTAGAATAAAATAAATTTTTTTTTTGTTTCATCAATGAAATTGCTTGCCTTAAATCAAAAATATTATTTATTTTCCGTAGCTGTTATACCGTTTTATAAGTTTATGCATACGGGCTTTCGGGAAACAAAAAAATGGCCCCTTTTTTGGCCTATAATATATATATTATATATTAATAAATATTAATAAAATATATAAATTATATATATATATATATATATATATCATATAATATTTAAATATTATATATATATATACTATATATATATAATTATATTATATATATATTTATTATATAATAATATATTATATATATATATATATATATAATATATATATATATATATATATATTATATATATATATATATCATATATATAATATATATTATATATATAATTATAGCTATATATATATATAATATATATTATATAATATATTATATGTTATATCATTATTACTCAACTTTGCCCCTTAAATGAAATCTGCCTACCTACCCCATGTACTATTTCATTTTTTATGACATGCCTGTCATCCAGCCAAAACCTTCGCTTTTGGGGACTCCAGCACCTTACGGAGAGTGCAGTGACCTAAACCTCGCACACGATCAGGTCTACGTCAAAGAGGTGGGGAACGTGATTTTGATTTGTGGGGGCATAAGATATGCTTAAAACTCCTAATCAGGTGGAGCCAAGCGGATCGGCAAATGGCTTCATTACTACTACACTACTACTATAATTATATTATATATATATATATATATATTATATATAATATATATTATATATTATAAGTATATATATATATATATATATGATATATATAATATTATATATATATATATATATATATTATATATATATATATATATATATCTAAATTTGGCTTTTCATGTAGTTTTAAACGAGCTTCGTTCGTATGTACGTATAGCTGAAATGCGTGACGTCATACTCTGAATGGGAGTTTGCGTAACTGACGTTTCTCTGACGTCACACTGCGTATGTTAAGTCATACTGTGATATATAAATATATCATATATATAATATATATATATATATATATATTATATATATAGTATATATATCTATTATTATATATATATATATAATATAATATATTATATTATAATATATATATTATACTATATTGGTAGTTCGCCAACAGTGTTTGGAAAATCTGGCAATCTATGGGAATATATATATAATATTGGAAACTAGCCAACATGGCAGTTAATAAATAAAATGCTAATAATATTAGTTTTTAGGTTGAAGGTATCGTCTTTATGAACATATTATAGTGCGTGTATAAATGCAACATTAATATCAATTGTCTATAAAATAATTAATAATAGGTGACGAAGTACCTTTATTGGCCTTTCTACAATATAACAAGTTAATCGTAGAAACAAAAACATGTATACACTGTGATATTCGATGTGAGTTAACTAAACAAGGACAGAAATATAACTTTATTTGTAAAGGAGCAAATCGGTTGTCTATGTGCAAATTTAAATTTCAAAAAGTATACTATGAGATCTCTAACGTTTTGAGAATTTTTTTTTTTGAAGCCGTACAAAAATTTCAAACTTGTTGAGGTAATATTTAAACATATTACTATATATATACTATATATTATATATATTATATATTATATATAATATATATATATATAGATATATTATATATATATATATACTATATATATTATAATATTTGAGTACTTTACCTTTTTAGGGGGCGAGGATGGGGGAGAGGGGGGATACCACGTTCATACCCCGGAGGGATGGTCGGAACCCCGCGACAATCCAAAGACCACAAGGAGCGGGGTTCCGCGAGACCCATCCCGGACGGGGGGATTAGTGCCTCCCGTAGTCACCTAACCGAGAAGACCCCGACTCCTGACATCGGCGGACTAACGTCGGGATCGTTAGTGATATACCCAAAAAACAATAAATCCCAAAATGAGTACTTTTGGGACATTTTTCGCAACAATCTATTCTCTATAAATCTCAAAACCATTTGGGACATTGGATTTACGTATATATATTATATAATATATTATATATATCTATATCTATATTACATATATTTATATATTATATTATATATATTTATATATATATATATATATTATATATATACCTCTAATATATATATATATATATATATATATATAATATAACGACAAGCGTAAAGTTCCGCACTCTGACGTCACAGTCAAACGTGACCCATGAAGAGTCTGACGTTGGACTATGACGTCACGCGCTTCAGGTATATGTACATACGAACGAACTCCGTTGGAAATGTAATCTTCCCAATATACATATATATTTATTATTTATATATATATATATTATCTTAATACTATATATATATATATATATATATCTTATATATAAATATATATATATATTTATTATTATATATATATATATATATATATATATATATTATATACTAATATTATATATTAGATAATATATATATATATACTATATCATATCATATATTATTATATATAATATATATATATTATATTATATCTATATATTTATATATTTAATATATAATATATATATATATATAATATATATATTCTATTATTACAAAAATCATATACTCATTTATTACTTATCTCGCGTAAAGTTAATAATTGGAATCTCTCTCTTGGCTATTTTCTTCTGAACGACGTGTTCAGTAACGATTGATTGGTTCTTTATCATCGTGCCAGAACCGCACCAAAAGTATTTGTGTACATATAAGTTGCCGTTTCCCCAACGTCTGTTTGATTGATGGAATTGGATCGCTTTTAGAAAATTAAAATTTAATTCATATCGTTTGTTATCCTTCGAGAAAGTTAGCTTTATTACGATTTCTGTTTAATATTAAATATATATTTATATATATATATATATATATATATATATTATTATATATAGGTAATATATATATATAATATATATATATATATATATATATATATATATATATACGGACATTTTAAGTGGTTGACTCCGTTAATATTAGGTTAGCTTAATTTAGGTTAAGTTTGGTTAGTTTAGTTACAGGTTAGGTTAAGGTAGGTTAGGTGGTTGGGTTGGCTTAGTTAACCCAAAATTTAAATGTATTACTCTATAAATTATTAAAAATAACGATATTAATCTATCTGATTTTCGCTCTGGAGTCACCACTTATAAATACCATATATATATATATATATTATAATATATTTATATATATATTATATATATATATACTATTATATATTATATATATTATATATATATATATATATATATATATATATATATTTATATATATATACTATATTATATATATGGTAAGTTTACTTCACGCCCACA